>LBNU01027830.1:0-12705 GCA_014162995.1 Artemisia annua | reverse complement strand
ACGTTTTCGTCCGTTTTCATACGTTTTCATCCATCTTTATACGTTTTCGTCTATTTTTTTAAGTTTTCGTTAATTTTTAGACGTTTTCAGCTGCTTTCAGATGTTCGTCCAATTTTATACGCTTTCGTCCGTTTTCATACGTTTTCGTCCATTTTTATAAGTTTTCGTCCGTTTTCAAATGTTTTTGTCCGTTTTTATACGTTTTCGTCCGTTTTATACATTCTTGTCCCTTTTCAGACGTTTTTGTCCGTTTTCGGCAGTTTTTATACGTTTTCAGACATTTTTGTCCGTTTTCGTACGTTTTCGTCTGTTTTCAGACATTTTCGTCTGCATTCATCTATTTTCTTACCGTTTTTGTCCGTTTTCATACGTTTTCGTCCGTTTTCATATGTTTTCAGACGTTTTTTTTCGTTTTCATACTTCTTCGTCTGTTTTATATGTATTCATCCATTTTTTACATTTTCGTCTGTCTTCAGACGTTTTTGCATGTTTTTGTCAGTTTTTTTATACGTTTTCGTCTGTTTTTATACGTTTTCGTCTGTTTTTCTTTGTTTTCATACGTTAATATACGTTTTTGTTCGTTTTCATATGTTTTCTTTCGTTTTTATACATTGTTGTCTGTTTTTAGATGTTTTCGTCCATTTTCATACATTTTCGGCAGCTTTTACACATTTTCAAAGGTTTCGTTCGTTTTCATACGTTTTCCTCCATTTTCATCTGTTTTCTTTCGTTTTCGTCCATTTTTTATACGTTTTCATCCGTTTTCAAACGTGTTTTTACGCTTTCATACGTATTCATTTGTTTTCGTATGTTTTCATGCGTTTCTAAATATCACAATTGACATTCTTAATATCACAAGTGATATTCAGAATATGACATAATATCACTTGTGATTTTAAGAATATCAATTGTGGTATTCAGAAACGTATAAAAATGGACGAAAATGCATGAATACGGACAAAAACGTTAGAAAGTGAAAAAAACATGAATTAAAAAAATGTGAAATCACTTGTGATATTCTGAATATCACTTGTGATTTTCTGAATATCACTTGTGATTTTCTGAATATCACTTGTGATATTCAGAATATCACAAGTGATTTTTTGAATATCACTTGTGAGATTCAGAATATCACAAGTGATTTTCTGAATATCACTTGTGATATTCAGAATATCACTTGCGATTTTCATGTTACAAAACATTTGTTGAAAATCACTTGTGATATTCAAACACACAATGGTGTTTTAGTATCACTTGTTCAGAATAGTTTTAGTATCGTCGTTTGTTTAGTTTGCGTTAGTTAGTGGTCTGATTTGTTGTTTAGGCGTTTGTTAAGATGTGATAGCGTCGTGAAATGTAATGAGATTGTTAACTTTAACTGATGTGGGATTATTTGTATGGTGAAATAACTTTAAAACAGGGGGAGGGTTGATTTACCTCATAACTTTTATAGTTTTATATTTCATCCAAGTAGCAGTTTTCTTTTATATAAGATCATTAATACATTTTATCGCCGCTACATTACACGACGCTATCACATCTTAACAAACACCTAAACATCAAATCAGGCCACTAACAAACGCAAACTAAACAAATCACTTGTGATATTCAGAATATCACTTGCGATAGAATATCACAAGTGATATTCTGAATATCACAGAATATCACTTGATATTTGGACTAGTGCAACATGAGAGTTATATCTTTGTAAGTACTTGATATTTGGATTAGTGCAATATTTGGACTACTATTTTCTTGTGATATTCAGAATACCACTTGTGATATTCAGAATATCACTTGCGATAGAATATCACAAGTGATATACTGAATATCACAGAATATCACTTGTGTTATTCAGGAACGTATTAAAACGTCGGGAAATAATCGAAAACATTTAAAAATGAACGAAAACGGACGAAAATAAATGAAAACAGAAAAAAGTAAATGAAAACGTATGAAAACGGACGAAAACGTATAAAAATGGACGAAAATGTATGAAAACTGACGAAAACATATGAAAACGGACAAAAACGTATGAAAATGGACGAAAACGTATGAAAATGGATGAATATGTATGAAAACGGACGAAAACGGGCGAAAACGGATGAAAACGGACGAAAATAGAAGAAAACGGGAAAAAAACGTATAAAAACGGACGAAAACGTATAAAAATGAAGGAAGACGTATGAAAACAGACGAAAACGTATGAAAACGGGCAAAAACGTAAGAAAACAGACGNAAAAGAAAAGGAAAAAAAATTGAATAAATAAAAAAGACAAAAAGACAAGAAAAAAACATGGACTTAGGTTGCTCTATTAAATGTTAGGTTAATCCCCACCATTAGATCAAACTAGATGGATGGTGGGGATTTATCCCGTAATTTGCAACAAAAATTTAGTTCCTAAAGTAACTCGCCTCTCACATTATATTGTTTTGGCATAGGATAGAAGCGCGTTTCAGTTTGTCATTTTATGTAATTTTGTATACCTTTTGGTTTTTGGACACCCGCATATGACGGATACAGAATTTTCAACTATTTTTTAGCACAATTTCATATAATCCCTAGTCCCCTATGTCCCAATTTTGTGTGGATTACATAAAGAAGAGTCAAATGGGAGCAACTAACCGGACGGGGGTGACCCACCTGTCCCCCCTGTCCTTTTCCCACTTTTCCCCATTTATTTTCAGTACAGCACAGTTTTTTGCCAGTTTTTGTTCCGTATTTTTGACAGTTTTTAGCGTTTGACATATTAAACTTTATATTTTCTGTTCCGCACTTTCAGGTTTATAGCTTTTTGATATAAACAAAATTATAAAAAAAAAATAATAAAAAGGGGGGGGGTTTGGCTAAAATTTTGGGGACCGTTTGGTTAACCCACCCCGAGTCAAATAAAAGTAACCAAAAGACAAACTTGCTAAAAGTATGCATTGAATATTCCTATTCATCTCAACTTGTACTATAGTCTTTCTTTTTTTTGGAAATCAAAGCTCAAAGCTATTTTTCTCTCTTACTTTTCTTTTTTCTCGTTCATGTCCACTTTATCAAACTAGTTGTAGCATTTTCATAAAACCAAAAAAGTTTGAAAAAAATTACATTTCGTCGATTTCAATCGTATGTGGCACGTTCCACGCTTGGCTCACACCTAGATCCGCCCACATGAAGCGCGCATGGGTTTTGTGTGCACATGGCTGAGCGCGCTCAACGTTAAAGATGCGCTAGTAGGTTTGATGCGCGTTTACCAACTTTCGAAGGAAATTTATGCTGGCTTAGTTAGTTAAGTTATACACGCACCACACTTGATCCGTTGGATAAGCTAGGTGTACTATATATAATGGATCATCCTCAAAAAAATCCATTTTCGTAAAATTGATACGTGCTTTGTTCATTTTGGTAATCATTTAAATTTTTTACTCGAACAGAAGTAAGTAAATGGATTTTTGAACCATCGTTTTCATAAAAATGCAATAAGATTGCTATCTTTGGAATTAATTAGCAATTAGAACACATTTACTTTGGCTTTTGTGGTTTTTTGCAAGAACAATATCTAATGGGAAATGATTTGCACACATTACTAATTGATTGGCACACTCCAATTCATGCATGCCAGACTTGTACTGTATTAATTTTCTGCATTAACTACTTGTACAGTTGAGTGTGCAAATAAAAAGTTGGAGTGTGCCAATCATCTCCCATATCTAATTAGTATACATAAATGTCATAAACAGTGATTTGAGAACGTATTTGCTAAAAAAGAAACTAGTCAAATCCATTAGATAACTGTAAAAGACCATAAATTGGGGAAAAGTGACACATAATTTTCCAAAGTACACTAATTGTAGATTTTATTTATTCATTTATTTATTTTATTTGTTTATTTTGTTTTTCTTTTTCTAGATTCTTTAAGAAAGGAATGAGTTTTCTTCTCTAGATAAGAGTTGAGAATTTTGAAAACCAGTTTAGATTGAGTTATATTTTCCTTTTTATAAAGATTACCTCGGATTGCGACGGTGGGTGGTGACGACTAGGGTGGAAGATGAAGATGTTACCAATGGTGATTAGCGTTAGAATAAGATACTTGAATGGTAGATTGAGAAATCCCGTATTTTTTTGTTAAAGAGAAAAAAGTGAAAAAGGGTAGATTGTGGTTTTCATTTTTCTAGTTAAATTTGGGAAGTGAGAATTTTACTTTTTCAGAAAATTGTTGAAAAAAAGTGTGGAACAGAGTTTCAGTTTTCTCGTTTTCCTATGAAAAATTTCCTAGGAAACTGGGATGTTTTTCTGCAACTAAACGGTACCTTTTCCATGAAATTCACAAGGGTTGAAACGAACTTTTTCGGATCAAGAAATAAAAAAGTTATCTTATACAGTATTACACTACTAGAAAATCGGGCATCAGCAACGAAAGTTTGCATCGCTATTCTGTCACTAAAGCCCTTCAACGACAGAAATGTGATGGATATATTCCGTCGCAAAAAAGGGCCTCGCAAATTTTTAGCGACAAGTTTAGCGACAAAAATTTTAGAGTTTCAGCGACGGATTGTCCGACTCAAACCCCTCACTAGAGCTTTTTAAGGTTACCTAAACTAAATTTGATTCGACCATCAAGTGATGGCTTAGCGACAAACATTCTGTCGCTAATAGTAACAACGAAGCCAACCATTTTGTTGTTATTCCATCGCTACTAGAGATGAAAATTTTTGTCGTTAATACGCCACAAAAACTATTGTCTCAAAACTCTCAAAAACTATTAAACTATCAGCACAACAATTAAACAAAGAAATCATCATCATTCAAATAATCACTTTGTATATACAAAAGTCAAAATAATCATACAATATATTACCATTCAGAAGAAATGATCTACCAGTTGTACATAGATCCACGAATAATAATAAGTTGAACGATTGTACAAAATTCCTATGAAATTAGAAAATTGTGATTGTTTAGCAAGTGAACTTCTTTGAGATATTCTTGCTTAATGATCCAAATCCACCTATGGTCAAAACTATTAAACTATCAGCACAACAATTAAACAAAGAAATCATCATCATTCAAATAATCACTTTGTATATACTAAAGTCAAAATAATCATACAATATATTACCATTCAGAAGAAATGATCTACCAGTTGTACATAGATCCACGAATAATAATAAGTTGAACGATTGTACAGAATTCCTATGAAATTAGAAAATTGTGATTGTTTGGCAAGTGAACTTCTTTGAGATATTCTTGCTTAATGATCCAAATCCACCTATGGTCAAAAATACATATACAAGTATAAGTACAGAGTGTTGGTAAAATCATGGTTCATAGGCAATCTCGAGTTTATAAAAATATTTACCTTACCAAAATGATAGGACATAACTATAGATTAGTACTCCTGCAGGCGTGTCAATATTATCAGATAACACATATGGTCTTACTTAAAGATGTCAGTCGTCAAAGATCTCATTTTGAAGATACAAATATCACCTGAAAAAGAAGAAAACTAAATAGTTACACATATATTTAAAAAAAAAAAAAACCTTTACATAATCTAACATTATTCTTTTCGAACACGATTTCAAAACTATTCTAATTTTAGGCCGGCTTATTTACATCTTGCAAAGTACTCAATGAAAAGACTAAAATCCCTATATTCTTTTCAGTATGGGTCAGCATACTCATTAAACAAAACATGTATACAATCCCCTACTTCTTGTGCCAAAATGACAGGAACAAACGTTGACCCGCTAATTCTTTTTCCAACATCTTCTACCAAAGGCTACAATTAATAGCATGTAATGGCAAGGCACACAAAATTGTTAATAAAGAAAAAGTATGAATTGCGCTAATAACTTGAAGATGCAGATTCACGAGGTTAAGGCACAAAAATCACACCAAGCTGTTAACATAACAACAACATAAGAAGTAAGTAAATCAATATTCACTTATCTTCAGATATACATCCAAAGAATGACATCTCGAGTGTTCACTTTGATCGAGTATAAAGTCCACATATTAAAATTAACTTGAAGGTCGATAATCATGATCCACCCACAAAAAGCAACATAGCATGACTACAACCAAACATTTGTTATATGTCCCAGTACATGGCCTTTCCTTGATACCCATATCAGTATAAGCGCAATTAGGTATGTATCTTAAGTCTTAGCTTATGTAATAGCAAATAACAATCTTAGATTATTGTACTAGAAAGCTAACTATTCCCAATTAATTGTACTAGAAAGCAGAATACCATAAGTCTTATATGAATCAAGAGATTAACCATTTGATCGAGGAAGATATATGATTAACATAGCCAAGGCCTTTAGCATGTTTCCATGTCTTAGGCGTACAACCTTATAAACATTCTGCACACTGAAACCAAAAAAAACTGCAATTAGAAGACAACATACATTGACCTGAATTCTGCTGTCAAATTTTCATGTTGCAAAAGGACGTTACACTCGTATAAATGTTGAGTAAATTTGCTTTTAAAATGGAGAGAAATACTTACTTAAAAGTGATTGTTGGTATAACGGCAAAAACTATAAACAAAAATGCTCCGTAGGTAGGAATTCCTGAATTCAATAACATGGAAGATTAAGTCAGGTAGCAATTATACGAAATCAACCTCTCCGCATAGTATATAAAGCATTTGTTATTGAGCCAGTATCAACTATAGATTAGAATTATTTGCATACTAGTTTTGACCACCACACAAGGCTTAAAATCTTAATAGCAAAAGTTATTATATCGACCAGATGAAACTACAAGCATTCCTTGATGGAGCTGTACCATCAATAAACGGAACCCAAGTTGGACCTACCATTGAGCACCTGTAGTTAAATATATGACCAAAAGATGAAACGCTTATGATCAGTTATATGAACAGACAAATAAAATCGTTACATGACTGAACAGAAAATTATAGGCGACAAGTACTTGCATACTAACAATAGCGATAAAGAAGTGTGCCACGTATATCAGTGCGAGACCCTCGGTAGGTCCATTTACTGCCGAAAGGATTAACGTGTTGGTAAAGAAACTGCAAGATATATCTAACTTCAGCAAATTGATACTGATAACCTCAACTATTACAGCATTTCAAATTGACCTTTTTTTAAGAAAAATCCAGAATATTATGTACTTACTGCTCCCACGTTGCTCTGTAAAAGTCGCCATCAAACCCCTAACACTTAAACAAGATCACAGCACAATGTCCCACACCATGATAGGCTACCTCTATGACCTCTTCCAGAAGCCCATAGAAGTCGCACTCAGTCTCATTATAACATGCCCCTTTCACACATACTCCACTATTGCGTGTCACCCGACCCTCGCCATATTTTTCCATGTGAAACTTGAAACCATTGATAAAATATCCTTTATGTGACCAAGCATGACACAGTGGTCCGCGTGCGAGGCCTTTCAAATGTGAAGTCGAGTCATCAGAACTACATAACAAATTCAAATTGCCACAAATTGATACCTTAATATATATAAAGATAGTACAAAATTCAATTAGGAGTCTCATAAGCTTATGGAAATCAACCGATGTATGTCATTAAATTCCAATCATATCAAAATTCCAAACTACTTAAGTGCGACAAGTTTTACTAAGCAAGGTCTAGCCGTGATTTGGAATATATTATCCCTAAATTAGGAACTAACATAAATAACGTATGCATACAATTAGTCTAAAGAATAATCAAACTTAAGAATTGCTATAAACTGTAACATAACGGTGAAGATGTATCTCAATCAAAGTCGTTGCCGTATCTTGATTGCACTTTGGTGAGACTTAATTAAGAGAAAATATTCGAATAAGAGTGTTGGGTTTTTGTCAAATTAATAACTGTTGCCGCCTGTAATTTGTTGTTGGCGGGATATTGGGTTTACCGAGTCGTAAGTAGCAAGTGGTAACTGTCCCCTCTTTGACTTCTCATCTATCGAAACTGATTACACTTTAGTTATTCAATATGATAAGAAATAAAATATGATTATTATCATTATTAAAGTATTATTTTTATGTTTTTGTTTTAAAATAAACATTAAAATTTGCTTAAATACAGGGACTATTTGTTTGAGTTTATATAGGCGGCTTATGGCTTATGTGATTTTTGACTTATATTTCATAAGCTTACTTTTTGTCTCGCTTATTTTCAATCTTTTTGGCTTATATAAACTTATTGTTACTTGATAAGCTTATACAAGTCGAAAAGTTTCAAAATAAGTCACAATAACTTAGCTTGTAAAACATATGTTAGACGAATAATATTAATTAATTGAATTGATTGAATAATGTGAGAATACATATGACCAATATGCATAGTCTAACACTTGGGCTTATACCATTATAATCTAATCAGGGATAGAGCCGGGGGGTTCTCGCGGGTGCTCGGGACCCATATGAATTTTTTCGATGTAGTGTTAGTTTTTGAAAAAAAAAACATCAATTTTTTCAAAATGCATCTTAAATACACCCGGTCCATCGAAATGTGTTTCTATATTATGGTTTCAAAATATTTGTGCACCCGGTCATATTTGGTCCTGACTCTGTCCATGAATCCAATACAAATATAATGGTTTTAAAAGGCGCGCCATTGCGGTGCTAAGGTGTGAGACGTGACCTCCACGTTATGAAATAGACAAGGCGTCTAGTATAGGCGTGGTATAAGATGAGGCGGGAAAAGACGTGATAAGACGCACTAAGGCGTGAGGCGTGGCTCTGTAAAATGGTAAGATGGTTGAGTGCGAGATTTTCTCGGCTTAGCAACCACTATTATCGCAGTCAAAATGATAATGCATTTGTGGAAATGTGTTTGTATTTTTTTTATACAAATGCTATCCGTATGGCGTCGTTTTGGGCAAAGCGCAGTCAATTTTTAGTTCTTATAAGGTGTGTATAATTATCGTGGTATAAATTGTGTTTTATTTGGCTGTGGCATAATGGAAATATGTTGGGATATAAAGTCAGAAGTACTGCTGAAGATCAAAGTACTGCTCAATGGAGAAAGTCAAAGTACTGCTTATGCTGGAAGGTCAAAGTACTGCTTGTCAAAGTACTGTCAATATTAAAGTACTTATATGATAAAAGGACTGATATGCAATATCGTGAAAGGATTGTAATGCAAAGTTATTAGAATATTCTAGAATTAGTTTAGAATTAGTTTACTTGTCGTACAAGAATTGTAAACCGACTAGGGTTTTCCTTATGCCTATAAAAGCATCCCTAGGTTGGCATTAGTGATATACATACATGCAAGTACGATATTAGAGTTAATTAGCGATTAGGGTTGTTAGTGAATCTGTGTAATAAGCAGGTTCAAAGTTTGGTTTTAATATAATCGTTGAAGTTCAAAGTTATTCTTCTTAGCTTTGTTGAAGTAGATTTTGCATACTTAACAGAGTTATATCAGTGTTCCATTGTTAGTAATTTAGGATTTATTCAAGATTACTAAACCCTTACAAGCTACATAGTAGTTTGGTCAGAGTATATCGATCCAACCAGTGGTATCAGAGCTTGTGTGAAACTCTGATTAAGAAGAAACCCTTAAAACTGATTTATCTACAAACACTAAAGATGTCGACTGAAGCTGCACCAATCCCATCCATCACCTCACTCAGAATTCCTATCATCAAGAAGGGAGAATATGATCTCTGGAGCATGAAGATGAGGCAGTACATTGCTATTACAGACCATGCTTTATGGGATGTGATTGTCAATGGTAATGTTGTTCTTGAAGAACCTGTAGAAATTCCTGGACAACCTAAACCACCTCAACCTGCCCTGCCAGCAGCTACAAAAAGAAACCAAGATAAGGCTCTCAACATACTGCTGTCTGCTATTCCTGATGGTCACCTACTTAAGTTTCATGATGCTAAGGATGCAAAACAATTATGGGCTGCTATCAAGACAAGATTTGGAGGTAATGATGCTTCAAAGAAGATGCATAGAAATCTATTGAAGCAACAATTTGAAACATTCAATGTTGGTGAAAGAGAAGGTCTTGATGCTGCCTATGACAGATTCCAAAATCTTCTCAGTATGCTAGAGTTATATGGTGCAGAGGTATCTGTTGAAGATGCAAACTTGAAGTTCCTAAGAAGTTTACCATCTGTATGGCATGTGGTTGCTACTATGATCAGAGGACAACCTGGTTTGGATTCTATGGACTTTGATGATCTCTACAACAACTTAAAGGTGTATGAGCATGAGATGAATTGTCAAATAAATTCAAAAGCTCACAATATTGCTTTTGTCTCTTCTGAAAACAGAGGCAGTACTTCCACTAAAAGTACTGCTCATCCTGTTCAAAGTACTGTTGGTGATAAACAGCACATTTGCACAACCATGACTACTACCACCTCATCACCATCAAACATCATCAACTCTGATGATGTTGTATGTTCCTTCTTTGCTCAACAAGCCACTTTACCTGTTACGTATGAAGAAGATTTGTTGAAAATTAAAGAGAATGATCTAGAAGAAATTGACATAAGATGGCAAGTTGCCATGATCACTGCAAGAATCAAGAAGTTCATGAAGAAAACAGGAAGAGGTATTGACTTCAAAACCAAACAGGGAATAGCATTTGATAAATCTAAGATTGAGTGCTTTAACTGTCAAAGGCCTGGACACTTTGCAAGGGAATGCAAGTTTGCTAAATATCAGGCAAATAGAATGATTGAAAAACCCAAGGTTGAAATCAGAGAAGTTCCTATTACTGAACCAAAACCAAAAGTTTTGGTGGCTCAAGAAAATCTATCAGAGTTTGACTGGAGTGCTGAATTTGATGATGAACCAGTAACCTATTCTATGGTTGCATTGGAAGAGTTTGATTGGAGCACATCTTTTGATGAGGAACCAGGATTTGCTGCTTTGGAATCAAGAGATGGTCTTGGAAGCTTTGATTGGAGCATGGAAAGTGAAGAAGAACCTATTCTGCTTGCTATGGTAGCTACTTCACCAAGTTTATCCACTATCTCTAAAGTATGTTCTAAATGTAATGATTATTATCAAAAGTTGCTTAAAGATTATGTGACTGACAGAGATAATTATAGAAGGGCTAGGTCTGAGGTAGCTGGGTATCAATTGACTTTAGAGTCAATGGAAGCCAAAATAATCACTCATGAAAATAATGAAATGGCTTGGGCAAAAAAATATGAGCAGCAAGACTATCAATTAAAATTGAGTGAATGGAAGTTAGGTTGTAAAGTTTCTGAAGTTGAAAAGCTCACTAAACAAAGGGATGATTTGCTAGAAAAACTTGCTAGTTGGAAAGAATCTGGTCTTTCACATGTTAGTTTTGTTGAAAAACAAAGAAGATCACACATTAAAACTGGACTGGGTTATGGTGTTGAGTAAAGTAGTTCAGAAGAAAGTCCTACTAGTGATAAGGAACAACTTAATTCAGAGGTAATTTCAACTAGTAATGAAGAACTCACTAGCTCAGAAGAAAACATATCTAGTGATGAGGAACCAATTAGTCAAACACCTCCTGAATTTAAGAAAGACAAGGGTTATAAAGAAGTTCCTCCACCCACTGGTAGCTTTCAACCACCTAGGACAGATGTTTCTTGTTTTGGAGTAGACAATTTGGAGTTTAGGAAGAAGCTTAAAGGTCAATCAAATTCAAGTCCATCTGATTCTGAGAAACCTGGGAATGATAACAAGGGTTCAGGGAGTGATAAAGTGTTTTCAAAGCAAGCAGTACTTCCAAAAACTTTTCAAAGTACTGCTGAACAAAGACAAACTTTTCAAAATACTGCTAATCTTAGAAAACCTTTTTCACCAAAAAGTCAAGTTAGTTTTGGTCATAGAACTAAAAGAAGAGGATTTGGAGATCAAAAATTATGTTTTGTTTGTTATAGTCCTGATCATTTGATTAAGAACTGTGACTTTCACTCAGACTATTTAAGTCAATTCCCAAAGACCACATCTACCATCCATAAGCCAAAGGAGCATAAACCAGTTTGGAATCATTCAAATAGGGTTAACCAAAGTAATTTTTCAAAAGACCATAGGTACCCTCACCAGAAAAGACCTTTTTCCAAATCACAAGTGCCCTCAAGAAATACTTTTCAAAGTACTGGTAAGTCAACTGGGTCTCAAGCAGTACCCTCTCAAATTACTGCTAGGTTTTCACCCAATAGGACTTTTTCGAATGTAAGACCAAGGAGATCTTATTACTATCAATCTAGAAGGCCTTACACCTCAAATAGAGTACCTAGATCAAAGAACTCAAAACACAGTGTTAAAACTAAATGGGTTAGGAAAGAAAGTACTGATGGGGAACAAACAGTACTTTCAGCAAATAAGGGTGAAAATCAAACACAGGTTTTGGAACAAAAGAAAACAATTGATCATGTTTTCAAAAACAGTGGAGATTACATACTCAAAGAATTTAAGTATGTCACTCCACAAGGGGAACACAAGTCAGTAATGGCTTGGGTTCCTAAAACAAACTAACCCTTTTCATCTTTTATGCAGGGCAACCCAGAGGAGGAGCTTAAAGATCATATTATTATTGATAGTGGTTGCTCTAGCAGCATGACAGGAGACAAGGAGATCCTGTCAGACTTTAAGGAATACTTTGGAGGAAGAGTTGCTTTTGGGAATGATCCTGATGGAGGATGTATTGATTTTGAGAATGTTAGATATGTGAAGGAGCTTAAATTCAACCTCTTGTCAGTTTCTCAGATTTGTGACAAGA
>LBNU01027829.1:371877-398463 GCA_014162995.1 Artemisia annua | reverse complement strand
CAGGTATTTTGTATAAAATGCCAAGGGTTTTGAATTATGCCCAGGGACTAGTTTTTGCCGATTTTTTGGAAAGCTTGATGGACTTTGCTGCCAATTGATTGAGAGAACTTTGTATCCAGGGACTAGAAATGAATAATTTTGACTTTTTCCCATGGACTAATTTATGACTTTCTTTCATTTTTGAAACCCTCAAGGACTAATTTTGCCAAAAGTGTGAAACTTTAGGGGCCTATTTTGTCATTTTTCAAACTTGAGGGACCAAACGTTGTCATTTGTGATTTTGGACTTTAAAAGGTTTCTTTCGGACAACTTGTCGAATTAAAAAGGACCTTTGATGGATATTTTTCGATGTTTTGGACAATACTCAGGACTCTATTTTTGCCATTTGTGGAAAGTTTAGGGACTGAAACTGTCTCCAATGTGGCAAACCTTGACTGGGTGTGTTTTGGTGATCAGTTTCAGAAATCCTTTTGTAGTCTGAAACACCATAAAACATGTTTTTGTGATATTTTATATATTTTAGGGTATTTTTGTGTGTTTTCAGATGTTTTGGCAGTCTAAATGTGATAAAAATGATGAGTATTTGCACACTCATCAACAAGCTATCTTAATCATCAGGACAGGTCTTCTTATTGTCTCTACTATCTATCTGTGTACGTGTATGCTATTCGCTAATTTGTTCTGATTAATTTTTACTGTTTAATTAGATAACTATAACCGTGCAAGTCTCTCAGGCTGAACCCCCTATCATTAGATTAGACTGTAAAGCTAACTTAGATATTAAAATACTGATTAGGATCATTAGATAATATGTTCCACTCTTAGTTATCGACACTCTGCTTACCATTATATGCAAACTGACCGGGTACACTGCTCGTTAAGTGTGTGTGTTATTTATAAGTCGGCTAAATATAAATGTGAAACTTGAATAGGCAATAAACTGCTAAACCGCAACGACACATCACGAGCATCAAAATTCAACAACCATAAAACTATGGATCGAGCTACTAAGAATGTGCTATGGGTATATTGGATGAGAGGGGAAGATGAAGAAGTTGAAAATGACCACGATTCATCATGTAATAAATCCACTATTGAGGAAGGCATCATGGAACTATTTAGCATTGAGGTTGACGCGTTTCACTACGAGACATCCTTATGCAGACAATTAAAGGAATTTAATTACCTTCTTCAAATTGATGCTGATGTGCTCACAGGAGATCTTCCAAGATTCAAAACTTCTGAAGAATTCAAAAACACCTGGTACTATGAGTGGAATGATCAAATACCATGGGTTTGGGAAGAACCATGGCAATATGGGCATATCAATCACACTTGTAAACCCTTCCGTTTCGAGGATGAAAGTAGTAAATGGCCAACTTGTGACTGGAAGAATGATGGAACCTATAATGGGGGAAGCATAATTGGAATGAGAAGAGTTGGCAATGATGTTTACTTTGAAGACTATGATTGGTATGATAAAGTTGAAGACACCCCACGTAGAGCGGAAGCTTTGCAAGAAAAAGGGAGAATCGAATACTTAAAGAATCTAAAGGGAGCATCAAACACTACTTTCTGGGAATGGGTGCATAGAGAGTTTGATGACTACACAAGGCTTAATCGACGATTACAATGGGAATTAAAAAGGAAGTGGGACGAGATCCACGATTATTATCAATCGATTAATTTAGCAAACTATTATCTCGATGATGATAATGACGATTCGCAAAGAAAATTAATTGAAGAACTTGATAACTATTTACGTACGGGTAATTATTCTAGATTTGTTAATAAAAACAAGGAAGAGTTCATCAAGAGAAAATGTCGGCTACTTGGGATCCCTTATAATGACACACCGATAATAATTTCTGAAAAATTTGAAGTCATCAAATATACTTTGGGACCACATAAAGANAAAGAAAATTAATTGAAGAACTTGATAACTATTTACGTACGGGTAATTATTCTAGATTTGTTAATAAAAACAAGGAAGAGTTCATCAAGAGAAAATGTCGGCTACTTGGGATCCCTTATAATGACACACCGATAATAATTTCTGAAAAATTTGAAGTCATCAAATATACTTTGGGACCACATAAAGAATATGTTGCAACAAAGACCAAAGAATACATTAGACTAGATCGATACAAAGAGAATGTTGAAGAACTATATGGTAACATCTTTCGAATGAAGGAAGAAGGATGTCACGTTGCAAGAGTAAAATAGGAGCTGAACGTGAGTCTAACTTGAAGACTCTGGAATAAAGACAAGTGCTGACCGGGAGACAAACCGGAACTTTTTATCTATTTTTCTGTTCTGAGTCGAGTCTGTCAGACCTGCAGAAGATGCGGTGCATCTCCACCATAGAATGCGGCGTATCATCTGCACTGGTCATATCTTATTATATTTTTCTACATTTTTATTCTTCAACTTTAAAACATTCTGTTAGTTTATTTAATGTGGCACATCCCAGTTTAAGGATACGACGCATCTTTTATTCCGATTCGTATTAATTCCAGGCTCGATACTACGCATCTTCTTCCATAGGATGCAGCGTATCGACTGACCTGATGATTTACAGTTTTATGTTTTTAGGTTTTATTTTCACTAACTACTAATGTATTATGCAAGTTTGAACCTTCTTAACTCAGGTGTGTTAAAGTCTAGGTTGTATTATAGATTCATAAACTTTTTGTGGAAACATCATTCACGAAGCTTAACCATTCTAATCTACAAGAAAGTTGATCTTTACTCGTAAACACATAATGGAGGATCATTCCGAGCAAATATCCGGGGAGTTTTTCTGTTCTAATTCTTTTATTTTCCAGTTTTTAACCTTTAAAACAAACAACGAGGACGTTGTTTAACTTAAGTGGGGGGATGGAGAATTAGAATACTTACTTGTCCAAAGTTTTTCAAAATATGCTTAAAATGCACTTAATATATCAAAATTTTAAAAAAAATAAAAATAAAAAATAGATGTTTTTTTTTAAGTCTAAATTACACAGCCGCACACATAACATTATTTTCGCCTAAAATCAAAAACTTTATTGTGCTGGTGACTTGTAAACTTTAGAACTTGGCTTGTATACTATTCGAAACCACCATAATGAGTATTATCGATATAACTGGAGTGACTTGTCTAACTTGGTAAATTCTAGGATTACAGCCAAAAAGCCTTTATATGTTTTGTGATATTAACTAACTACACTGGTTAGTTAACCCCTGTATAACCCTTTTGTTTACTCTCACTTTTAGATTAAGATACCCCTCCAAAAACCCTCAGAGCCATTCCTTTCGTTTCTTACACCTTTGTTAAAATGTTTCGTTACACCCTTACACCTTAGCCTATCNGAGTATTATCGATATAACTGGAGTGACTTGTCTAACTTGGTAAATTCTAGGATTACAGCCAAAAAGCCTTTATATGTTTTGTGATATTAACTAACTACACTGGTTAGTTAACCCCTGTATAACCCTTTTGTTTACTCTCACTTTTAGATTAAGATACCCCTCCAAAAACCCTCAGAGCCATTCCTTTCGTTTCTTACACCTTTGTTAAAATGTTTCGTTACACCCTTACACCTTAGCCTATCATGTAGATTGAAATCCGTGGTTAGTTACTTTAGGCAAAGTGTGTTCCCTTACATTACCTGTGTTCGCGTGCGTAATTCATTATCTTTGGTTAGGTCGGGAAATAGCACAATGCAATTGGAGTGAAAGTACATATTGTATATTTTTAGTTTATTTTTCGTGTGTTTACTACTTTCACTATTACAGTTATTTCTGAAAGTTACAAAAAGTATGGAAAATTTATCTGGAAAAATCGTGATAGAAAAAGTCGTGAAATTTTACACAGTTTAAAAGAATGGAAAAGAAAAAGAAAGAAGAAAAAGTTGGAAGTTTGTTTTAACCAACTTATGTAAAGTTTTGTAAAGTTGGAGATATCACCACTATTTGTTGTTGTATATTATATTTATGTATTGAATGGGAGTTGGCCATTACGGGAACACCAACTAAGGTTATTCTTTGTTTAAGATTTTATGAGTATAATTCGTGTCTACCTAAAGCGTGAGTTACATGAGCCAAAAGCGTGAGTTATTCAATAATATAAGTCTTATTCATGGGATGGTTGGGAAAGTAATTAACCACACTTAGGATTTTAATCTATTTGTTTTGTTTATTTTTTATTTTACACCAATTTACATCCCAAATATTATCCATACCCTATATCATTCTTCATCCAAACCATTGATTTATTTGAGATTAGGGATTTGAGCAATCTTAAGTATCGTAGTCGTGGATTCGATTATGTATTTATGATTTTGTCCCCCTTTTTGATACAATATTATTAGTGAAGATTACTTGGTCCTATCTTTAGCCTATTGATAACATCAAATTTACCCCCAATATAAGTGTTAATTTCCCCCTTTAAATGCTCATCTTTTCTACTTATATGAAGAATATATACTCTTATTTCTTCCTATTTTGGTTTCAGGGTAAAGATGAGTAAAAGAACGAACTTACGCGGAAATGGAAGGACTTTGGAGCATATACGTAGAAAATATGGATTCTGCACTAACTACGGCGTAAAGGTTCATCCACCTACGCCGTAGCAAGGATTTATGAAGACTACGGCGTACGTCACTTCATGACTACGGCGTAGAGATCTACTAAAGTGCACTACGGAATAGTAACTCTCCACGTACGCGTAGATATGTTAACGAGAGTTCTACATACGTAGCCACTCTTGAGGCAACGCCGTAGGAGTTTTGTATGAAGGCTGCGGCGTAATGTTCCATTTAGTTACGCAGTAGTTATTAACTTGGGCGGAAAGTATTGAACAGCAAGCAATGTTTACAGAGATTGAGGCCATGAGACTATCTTTATATGAAACTATACTCAATTACCTTCGAAACGCCGGGTGGCACGCCCCGTGACGACTTACGGTTCAAAAGATATGATTTTTCGAAGATGACCATAGCAAGGATTGATCTAGCTACGGCGTAGCTCACAAAACCGCTACGCCGTAGCAATGAAAAATAGCCAGATTGAGCCCAGAATGGTGCTACGCCGTAGTTGAACAATAACTACGCCGTAGCAGGTCCGAAATCTATAAATAGAGGCCGAATTCTGCATTATTGATCATCCTTCTTCCCCCCTTTCAAAGGGGCGACTTAGGCACCATCTCAGGGCATCTTCCAGCAGCAACCAACCACTTCCCAAGGGAGAATTCACTTGCAATCATCATCATCATTAATCTTACATCAAGTAATTTGTATCAAACACTATGTTTAATTCAATCTATGTTTTATTCATTATTGTTGGTGTGATTTACTATATGTTTGGCTAATCACCTCTTGGTGTTAGCCTAGTTATGAAATTGTTATGTTTATGATTTAGTTTTCTACGCATCTATTGTCTATTGTTTGTATACCTTCATGGCGAGACTTGGGACACTCTAGTTCCCATAGTGATTAGCATTGGTTGTTCTCTAGAGACTTGTTGAATTAACCCTAGGAAGCAAGTCGCAAGGGATGTGACTTGGTGATAACAATATCACCATACATGTGCGAATTAACCCTAGGACCACCTACCGATGCTAGACACTTAACGGAGTTAGAGAGGTGTAAGATCTGACCATGCCGCATTCGTTAGTCTTGTCAATTTTAGTAGAGGCGCTTAATGACTATTTTGTCTTCGTACCGATTAACCCAAGGCTTTACAATAGTTTTGGATAGGACAAGGTGTAAGATAGATCTAGGTAAATTTGACCATCTGACCCGAAATGAATATTGAATCACCGAATGATATGATAGGATGCACCTGTAGGAAACTAATCATGATCATAACAAGAGTAGTAATTAGGTTAACACTACTCCTCTCTACCGATTCTCTTTTATTTACTTATTTGTTTTGTTATTTACTTTTATTAGTTTAATCAATCTTTCAACTCAAAACCCCCTTTTAAACGTGACACGAACTTAGATAATTTCCGCACCATAGCTCTTGGGATGACCTCGGCTTTCCAACTAGCTATACCACACACGACCGGATACACTGTCAGTTAGTGCATAAAAGTTACACCTTATGTAAACGAGACTTATATAAATATTAAAACCTGGTCAGTAAAACATGCATCAAGTTTTTGGCGCCGTTGCCGGGGAGCTATATAGGATTTTATTTGAGTTTTGCTTTTATAAATTTTAGGTGTTTATTTTTCTTTCTTTAGGAATTTTCGTTTTTAGTTTTCTTTTCCCTTTCTTTTCTTTTCTGTTTTTGTTTGTTTTGTAATTTCAGGATATGGATGACGTTGATATCTTCATGCTCACTATGGAGCAATACATGGCTTTGACTCAAGGTAACAATAGACTGGGCGTGCTAAGACCCGAAATTGATAATAATGTCAACTTTGAGATCAGTATCCAGTTTATAAGGGAGCTAAGACACAAGCTTTTCGCGGGAAAGAATGATGAAGATGCCCACCTGCATGTACGAAGAGTATTGGAGATTGCAGATCTTTTCCACTCTCCTGGCGCCACTCATTATGCACTTATGCTGAGAGTGTTTCCAATGACACTCACAATGGCAGCCAGAAGATGGTTAGATAAAGTTCCTACAGGAACAATCAATACATGGTGTCACAATTCTCGATTTCAGGTCAATTTCCCAAATCCCGACATTTTCCTATTCATTGAATTTCAATTCAAATTTCACGTAAACAGGGTTTACGGGTATTCATTTGACGAAACCGGGTAGGTTAAGTCACATAATCATTCATCGTACATTTCATAGACTAGGGTTAGTCTACATTGCATCACGACATCATTTTCATGCTATTCCACTCGTAGATTATATATTTTTTTCAAATTACACTTATTTATTTATTTGTATATAAATAATAAGACATGTTATTAGTTTTTAACCTAATGTACCAAACAAATTCCACTAGGGCACTAATATATTTTTATATTAGTTATTTTTCCACTAAGATTATAAACTATATATTATTTATTTTGGTGGATAACCAAATAATAAACCTTTACTTGAACTTATATATATAATAAATTGTATTAACAAAGTGATACCTATCAAAATACCTAATGTTTATGAAAATTATATTTTCATAATTTTTACAACTTTATAATATCCCGTATTGTCCCGTTATATTTTATTTTTAATTAACCCGGTACCCGATAACGCTAAAATACCAAAACTATGTACTAAACGGTACCCCGTAAAAACAACATTGTGCAAAAACATGACCAAGACACCACCTCAATGAGGTGGCCGGCCTAGGAGTGTCCTTGGACACATGGTGCCCTCATAAGCATCATATAAATCCCACTAACACATCTACTAAACACATACATGCATGTGTAAAAATTTATCAAGAAGAAAAATTGCTCTCCTCATTCTCCTTGCTCTTTGGCTCGTTCCACATCAACAACAAGGAAGAACCATTAATTTTTCAAGAACAACATTTTTACAAGGCTTAGTAATCATCCATTACAAGGTTTTGCAATATAAACCAATGGATTGTTAGGTTTTTCTTCATAATAGTTATAAGCTTTCAAGTAACTTCACCACTTATTTTTACAAGTTCTATCAAAATTTCCTTGCAAGGTTTATGTACTTTTGTCATTCTTGAACTTGCATATTGAAGTCTATACCACAAAACCTAAGTTTCTACCATTTTATGTGTAAAATAGAATTCTTATGAACCCTTGGAGAAACGGTTGAAGTGATGATGTTAGGGAACCCATGACACCCTAAGAAGGTGTATGGTAGATTAAGGGATGAGTTGATGTTGTTAGTAGTGGATTTGGACAAGTACTAACTAGGAAAAATCATTTTTGGAACCATATATAAACCTACTGTCCTTATTTTCAAAATTGGGTAAACTCAGTGAGTTTTGGTTAATTTTGGACCCAAGATATAGAAAATACATTCTTAGACGAAACTATGGCCTTTTGAATCGCTAAAAACGGATTTATAACGAAGGAGATATGCCAAAAACAAAATTATACTAACTAAAAATATTTTCCGGAAAAATAGTTGCTGATGTACGAATTTGTTTGACCAAAAACGAGCCTTAGACCTTGTCAAAACTTACCAAACTATTAAAAATATGTTAGTTCACCTTTTTACCTTTTTGGGGATATAAAGAACTTGAGAAACGGCCTTATAACGAATAAGTTACGATTTTTCGAAAGTTATTGTTTTCACTAAAATACCAACAGCACTTTACTCAGAAATTTTCTAAGTATACCCAGAAACACCCATGTTGAGAGCTATTTTCCCGTCAATTGACTAAGTTCTGGAGTTTTGGACTCCAAAGAACAAAAGTTAGAGCACCTGGCCTAGTTTTCAAATCAAAAAGCCGTTTGTCATTTGGACTTAAAATGAGTAATCTACAGCTATCCAAACATTCATAAAAACTGCCCAGAAATGGCAGTTTTAGCCTAAAAACACCATACTTTTCGACAATTTATCATAAAATCTAACACTTTGAGCAAAACTTCAGTCCTGAACATATTTAGGCTTGGTGCTAGGCTTTCCAGAAATACCAATTTTATTTCCTAACTCTCAATATTCACTGATTTACAACTAGTTTTCCGAAGCCATTTTTAACCGTATTTCAAAAATTACTAAGTGTTATATTTTACGTCTAAAACCTATATTTCACTATTATTCACTATATAACTATTGTATAACATTATTAAACTATATGAATATGTAATATTCACTATGACCTTATACGAGGATGTAAACTATATTTTCAGCAACAATACATATTTTGAATACAAAACGAGTGGTATAGATTATAAGTGCAAGTGCATACATGAACCCATTTCATAATCTAAATTAGATTACATACATTCATTTTAGGTTGCGGCTAGGAGTTGCACCTCATTACTTCAGTTCATACATTCCAGATTGTACCATCACTTGAGGTGAGTTTTCATAGCCCCGTTTACATTTTTATTGTTTTCAAATCCCACGGGGGAGAATACATTGCACCATTTTTTTTTGTACGGACCTAAGTATACAAATTCAAGTACAATGCTTAAGTTACCGCATTTGCCATGTTAAAGTCCCCTATTTAGTACATCATGAACCGTTAATCGTAAGCAAGCGAGAGTGAGTGGATAGATCTATTGAGGGTGACGCCTCCATCCGTGTTGGGGTTACCAACAGTCAAACGGATGCATTTCATTTCATACATTCAAAGTGTTTGGCAAAGCACTCCATTTGGGGCATTTCATTAGTACAGTCTAGCTTCGGGGTCATGAGCTTAAGGTCTATTGTACTATTTTTCATTATTTATGTGACGGTTGGTCATACATTTATACTTATGGGTTCCGTATAACATTCATTTTCATAAACCTATGATTTCTCACCAACATTATTGTTGACCGTTTTAGCAATGTATTTTCAGGTTACTAAGATAAAAACATGTGACTTGCATATGGACCATCATGGAGTCGAGGAGTCGACGCGTCTTACCTTTCATTTTATGCACTTATGGAATGTTTGATCAAGTTGAACTAGTTTTCATGAACTTGTAACACCATTATGGGACCTATTTTGTAAACTCTGATGTTTTAATTATCAAATGATGTATTTTCAAAACGACACTTTAGGTCGTTCAATATAACCTTGTATGAGATGCCATGATCGTTACACCCAGGTATTCAATTCCGCTTCCAAATAACAGGTAAATTCAGGGTGTGACACATGGGCTCTTCTAGAGAGGGCATTTATTCTGAGATATTGTCCTCCCTCAATGACGACCAAGAAGATGGAAGAAATAAGGAGTTTCATACAAGGGAAGAACGAGACATTATTTGAAGCTTGGGAAAGGTTTAACGACCTTCTTTACATGTGCCCAATGCATGATCTCAATGATTATCAGAAGGTCCTTATTTTCTACAAAGGGTTAAATATCCCTTCCCGCCAAATGCTCGATTCTTAAGGTCCGATCCCTATGATGACACCAGCACAAGCCCTTAGCTCAATACAAATGATGGCAAACCATTCACAAAATTGGTATGATGGAGCAACCACTTGGATGGAAAATGGAAATAGTCTGGACGACATTGGTGAAATAACCAAAAAGATTGCTAGACTCAGGTGCGATATAAAAGAGGTTAAGGAAAACATTCATGCTATACATGAGCATTCTCTTCGTGAGGAATGCAAAGCATTTGAGCAGATCGATGTGGAAGCCTTGGAGGAAAACATCAACAAATATTTTAAAGAATCAAGGAAGAAGAATGAATCACGTCGTGAATGGATTAGAAAGTTCAAAGTAACCTCGGACTTGAACTTAAAGAAGCTCAATGCTAGGATAGAAGCAACGGTTGAAAAGGTGACCAAAACTGTCCTAGAAGATAAAAAGAAGGAGGTCAATGCATTAATGGGAAAGATCAATGAAGTCAACATTGAGTCAGTTCCTCGTGATTTACCTATTTTCAAACCCTATGTTCCACCTATCCCGTTCCCAGGACGTTTGAAGGTTGTGAGAAAAGAAAAAACAAACAAGGATCAAGTGAAGAAGATGGAAGCAAGAAACTTACAAGATGAAGAAGCAATTCCACAAGCTAGTGTGGAATCAACTACAACACAAAATGGTATGACTTCTAACTCTTCTTTTATTACTAATGATCTTGCTAGTTTTCCCATTCAGGTTGCAGAAATGATAGATGACGGAGTGCAACCGTTAACCTCACAAACCGTGCTTATCATACCACCCGAAGATGGTTATGTTACACCAGCTACTAAATCAATTTTGGTTGAGCCTGAGAAGGAGTTAGGAGGCGAAGTCATGTACACTACCGTGAATAACATGGAGGCAATTGAAGCATGGAAGCGAATCAATCAACCACAACACGGAGTGTTCATATCAACAAATCCATCAGTCAATCTGGTTAAAGTAAGTAGGAAAATGAAATCTCCTTTAAGGTATGATTTTAATTTATCATTTCCCTACAATATAGCAAATTCACACCCTTACGATGTCTATTGCTATTTTCATCCACACTTGATTTCAAGTGAGGGGATGAACACCCTTTTGCTTGGTAAATAAGGGTGGAGTCAAGCTCGTGACTCGAACAAAAACAAGCGCTTCGTGGGGCACCCCATGCTTATCCTTATTTTTATTTTGGGTTTTGACTTTAGTAGTGTAGTTGGTTTGGTATGCTTTGTTCTAATCATTTTGCAGGTAAAAGAGAAAGGTAGACGGTGGAGAAACTGAAATTTGAGTTTTCACTCCAAGAATTGTCCCCAGAACACAACTATGGCGTAGCCTATTCCTTCAACTACGCCGTAGCATCCTCAGATTTCAGTATGTAAGATTTTATCACCTACGGCGTAGTTAAGCATTTCAACTACGCCGTAGCTTTCTCCTATACCAATTAAAACTTAAAATTTTTATAACAAACATAGTTTAACTTGTATTAGTTTTAAATGAACTTTGTGGGTATGTTCCCTGTAAACCCTCATGAGACTTCACTCGTCCACTTGGGACACCAAGTGGTTTAAAAGGCTTATTGCATACGCTAAATGCAACCGTGATTCCTACGAAAGTGAGTTAGGTTTTTCTTTTTATTTTTCTTTTTCTTTTTAGGTTTTATGCTTTTGGTAGTTGTGTGATTCCAGGGAATTGAAGTTTTCTCCTTAGGCGTAGTGAAGGCACGTTTCTAAACATGATCCTTCTATCATTTTCAAGAGTGAATTTCAGGAAAGTTCTCGTTATAATTCTACTTTTCCTCTTTATTTTTTATTTTATCCACAAAAGGGACTTTGTACAACTCAAGTGGAGGGACGGGAGTAGAATTATTTACTTGAACTTTATTTTGCCTTTAATTTTCTAGTTTATTTTGAAAAATTATGCCACTTTTAAAACTTTTGACATGTTTTTCCGAACCTAACTAGAATGGACCTTAGCCGAGCACATTAATCCTTAATACCATGGTGAGGTTTAGCCTATTTCAGTTTCACCCTGTTTTACCCCAAATTCACCAAAAATATGATTGTGCCGGTAGTTTATAAACTTTAGAACTTGGCTTTTACATCATTTTGAAACCGTGTACGAGTAGTATATTCAGATTTCTTAATACATTTGGAAAAAACTCTTTAAGAAGGCAATATTTTAGGATTATCACCCAAATAACCTTTATGTGTGTGTTTATCGATTAGTCACATTGACTATTCGACCCCCATGTTAAAACCCTTTGTTCCACTCACCTTTAGTGCAAGATACCCCTAGATACATCTTATTGAGCCTATCCTTTCGTTTCTTACCCATATTATTGTTTCGATACACCTATACACCTTAGCCGACCGTGTAGTATTTTGTTTATGATTGGGAAGTTGCCACTTGTTCTAATTTGAGGTCCAAGTCATGAGATTCAAGAATCACACCTACGTTGAAGACTCATCATTGAAGATCATGAGAAAACCCACTATTGTACATGTATTCTTTATCCCAAGTGGGGGGATTTGTTATTAAAAAAAATGTGAATTTCCGTATGTAGATACGTTAACTTTGCTGCACCCTTTTATAGCACCGTAATAGGAGCTTTGAAAGATTTACCATCGAAGAGGCCACTTCGGTCATACTTGAAGAATGAAGTTGTTGGTTCTTAATCACCAACATGAAGACCAAGTGTGGTGCCCATCATGACGTCCTCTAATGGCACACACTTGTTACATGATCCAATTCTAGCGTTTTGAAACTTGGACTTTAGATGAACAGCAAATGGTAGCAACTTGGTTATAGGCTAAGACTATTTGTTTTCTTTTTCATTTTACACCATTATTGTGCATCCCATGTCTTATCCTACCCTTTAGTTGTGAATCATGCTTAGATGAGTGATTTGAGCAGTCATTGGTGTCTTGCCCGGCGTTCCGGTCATGTACCATTGCCTTTGTCGCCCTTACCGTAGTATGTTAGTAACAATGCTACACCCAAATAGCCTTATATGTGTTCACCCAATATTGCCTTTAAGAATTGTTTTCACCTTAGCTCTAGTGGTAGAGATTTGTGTAAACTACCAAGCCTATGAGAGAATACATTCTATGACTGTGCGTTGAATGATCACCCCAAAATTAACACTTAGATTAGGAGAGAGATGTGAGTGTTTGTTCCAATTTTGTGAGGTGTTTGGCTTTGATAAATTCTAGCATAGGGAGTTTTTAAATTCAAATTCACCAGTTTCTTGGGGGATATCTTTCTGAAAATCATTCTAATAAGGTCTACTTGAGGGTAAGTAGAGTTCAAGCGGGGGGATATTTGATAACATCAAATTTACCCCCAATCTAAGTGTTAATTTCCCCCTTAAAATGCTCATCTTTTCTACTTATATGAAGAATATATACTCTTATTTCTTCCTATTTTGGTTTCAGGGTAAAGATGAGTAAAAGAACGAACTTACGCGGAAATGGAAGGACTTTGGAGCAAATACGTGAAAAATATGGATTCTGCACTAACTACGGCGTAAAGGTTCATCTACTTACGCCATAGCAAGGATTTATGAAGACTAGGCATAGCTCACTTCATGACTACGGCGTAGAGATCTACTAAAGGGCACTACGGAGTAGCAACTCTCCACCTACGGCGTAGATATCTTAACGAGAGTTCTACGTTCGTAGCCACTCTTGAGGCTACGCCGTAGGAGTTTTGTATGAAGGATACGTCGTAACGTTCCGTTTAGTTACACCGTAGTTATTAACTTGGGCGCAAAGTTTTGAACAGCAAGCAATGTCTACCTTCGAAATGCCGGGTGGCACGCCCCGTGACGACTAACGGTTCAAAAGATATGATTTTTCGAAGAATACCATAGCAAGGATTGAACTAGCTATGGCGTAGCTCACAAAACAGCTACGCCGTAACAATGAAAATGGACAGATTGAGCCCAGAATGGTGCTACGCCGTAGTTGGACAATAACTACGTCGTAGCAGGTCCGAAATCTATAAATAAAGGCCGAATTCTGCATTATTGATCATCCTTCTTCCCCCCTTTCAAAGGGGCGACTTAGGCACCATCTAAGGGCCTCTTCCAGCAGCAACCAATCACTTCCCAAGGGAGAATTCATTTGCAATCAACATCATCATTAATCTTACATCAAGTTATTTGTATCAAACACTATGTTTAATTCAATCTATGTTTTATTCATTATTGTTGGTGTGATTTACTATATGTTTGGCTAATCACCTCTTGGTGTTAGCCTAGTTATGAAATTGTTACGTTTCTGATTTAGTTTCTACGCATCTATTGTCTATTGTTTGTATACTTTCATGGCGAGGCTTGGGACACTCTAGTTCTAGTATTGATTAGCATTGGTTGTTCTCTAGAGACTGGAATTAACCTTAGGAAGCAAGTCGCTAGGGATGTGACTTGGTGATAGCAATATCACCATACACGTGCGAATTAACCCTAGGACCACCTACCAATGCTAGACACTTAACAGAGTTAGAGGGGTGTAAGATCTGACCATGCCGCATTCATTAGTCTTGTCCATGTTAGTAGAGGCGCTTAATGACTCTTATGTCTTCGTACCGATGAACCCAAGGCTTTACAATAGTTTTGGATAATACAAGGTGTAAGATAGATCTAGGTGAATTTGACCATCTGACCCGAAATGAATATTGAATCACCGAATGATATGATAGGATGCACCTATAGGAAACTAATCATGATCATAACAAGAGTAGTAATTAGGTTAACACTACTCCTCTCTACCGATTCTAATTTATTTACTTATTTGTTTTGTTATTTACTTTTATTAGTTTAATCAATCTTTCAACTCAAAACCCCCTTTTAAACGTGACACGAACTTAGATAATTTCCTCACCTTAGCTCTTGGGACGACCTCGGCTTTACCAACTAGCTATACCACACACGACCGGATACACTATCCGTTACTTCGTAAAAGGTAGACCTTAGGTAAACGAGACTTATATAAATATTAAAACCTGGTCAGTAAAACCTGCATCACCTATTCGAGTTAAGGAATTGAGCAATTGCGAGTATCGTGGTCGTGGATTCGATCATGTATTCGTAATTTTTTTGTCGCCTTTTCTGGAATATGAGATCGATAGAGATTAAAAAGGATGATCAACCCTTAACCAACTAACCCTTTTTACCGCTTTAGACTTGTTACTCCTTGGCTTTAGTGGGGGAGATGCATATACTTGTCAAGCTTATGATAGAATATTCGTCACAACTAGCAACTAAACGATTTAGAATTGTTTTATATTAAAAAATTATTCTGTTTCTACTTCGTTAAGTGGTTGGTTGTGTGATTATGATGAAACGAATACGTGCTTACTTATTAAAAAAAAATCCTAATAACTTTTAGGATACATTTTCATAAGATTAAATCTACGGTTTACTTAGGGACAAGTAAAGTTCAAGTGGGGGATATTTGATGAACTCAAATAAGTACATTTTATTATCATCATTTATCCTATTTATTTAATTTGTTTTACTTTATTATGTATGAGAATCGGTGCTATAATGTTTACTTTAGTGATTCTCAGGTAAAAACAGGTAAAAGGTAAAACTTGGCGATTTTAGACTAATTATGGAGCAAAATGAGCAAGATGTCAAAAGTCTACTGAAACCCAGAAGATACACCGTATCTTACTCAACAGATACGCCGCAATATCATACATAGATTAATTCGAAGACCATTGCCTGACTGTGAAGAATGCGCAGCATGGAATTATACCATGCGCCGCATATAAAACTTTGGTCAAAGAAGAAGATCAAGCTCGTTCTACTCCAGATACGCTGCATCACACAATTGACATACGGCGTATCACTATCAAGACTTCACCAGAAATAATCTAAGACAACTAAAGGACATGCGCCTGATGTGCGGGATTGCGACCACGCAACAGATTTTACCTCTTGAGGGATCTCAAGAGGCTTACAACCCCACCAGGCAGTGTACCTGACCGATGTAGTATAGTGTAGTGGTAAGTACGGGGGATTGATCGTTCTCTCACAGGGAATAGTGTTCGTTAGGTATGAAAAACTACTCTAATTAGGTCTAAGGATGAGGGATGATTATTTTTGTGTTTTTATATTTTAATGAAAGCAAGTAAAATCTCGGGTTTGAAAGAGTGGGCGGAATTAGTTGCTAGCCAACTAACCCAAAAACTACTATTGCAATTAAAATTAAATAACAAGAAAATAAAAGGTTGTGAAACTTATATGGAGACAAGTGTGTTTACTTAGATTTCCTTACTCCCTAACTATCTTTTACCGGTTGATTAGTATGTATTAATTGCGTGGATGATGGGTGTATTCCTTAATACCATTCGTGGGGTGGCGTACGTACTTCCCCAACTCTATAAGCTCCTACTTCACTCCTATGTCGAGCAGGCTAAGAAGCTCCTAACATGGGATCATTAGAATTCGCTCATGCATTAAATACAACCATAATAACCTAGTACGCATTGGTTCATGTTTCTTAAGACGTTCAAGCACGTTACCATATAGGAGGTTGGCCAGTTTTCTTAAGCCTAACATCGATAAACAATCATCCAATACAATTAATAACACACCAACAACCAATAATCAATAGTTATGTTTCATTAAATCTAAGCAAACACAAGATAAATCTAGCCTAGCATGTTAATTGAAATACAAGCATAAGATATAATTAACCAACACATAGACATATTGATTAATTTGAATGGATACTTATCTTTAATTGAACATGGAAGAATCAAGGGTGAAAAACCCTTGAAAAAGCTATCAAAATCGTCTAGGGTTTATTCCCAAAAAGTTGCACACCAATGAAGGAAAAATAGAAAGTATATACAGAAAATACACTCTGACGGCGTCAGCTTATCCATCCTGACGTCGTCAGCTCGCCGCCATTAGGGTTCTCGGATCACCTAGATCCATCTTTGACGCCATCACTTGTAAAATAGCTCTGGGCCGTCTCTCTTTAGCATAACACCTGACGGCCTACATCTCCTAACACCTGACGCCGTCAGGTGAAAACATCTTGAATCTTTCATAGGGCGTCTGGTTAAGTCTGATTCCACTCCTTTGTCTTGGTTGGCTGACGGCGTCACCTTGTGACTCTGACGCCGTCAGGAAGGATTTCCAGCATTCTTTTGAGACTTTGTCGTTTTCTTCACTTTATGCTCCAAAAACATCCAAAATGATGTGTTTTCCAGAATTCTTCTCAAAAGTACCTAAAATGACAAAAGGAATGATTTAGGGCAATATTTAATCATATTATCACGAATTAGGGCTTAAATGACCCCCGAAAATGGGTACACTTTTCACCTCATCAAATACCCTTACACTTGAGATTTGCTTGTCCTGAAGCAAATAGGCTTTTATTCCAATTAAAATATGAGTTAGGGGTCATTTAACACTAATATAAAAGTAATTACAACAAATAGTTATTCGACCCTAATCATAATAAGCACGGAAATCATACACTAGCACCTCACAAATAGTGTTGGATACTCTCATCTCTCGGGTGTTATAAACCTATACAACTACATTGGAAATGGAATAAATCACTCACTACCTGTCATAACAAATAGATTACCATAGGCTGAGGATCAATTACTCCTCCACTAGGCGAAAGCATCTAAGATAAACTATCAAAGAGGGCTTTCCAAAGGGTTTTAATGTAAGGTGTAGGGATATGATAAACACGGTTTGGTTGGAATAAAGGGTATTTTACTGGTGGCAAGTTAATTATCATGATCAAATACATGTACTATACAATGTTGCTAAGCCAAGACTCGACTCAACTTAAGCTAAAAACAAGATAACAAAAACATAAACAAACATAAAAAGAAACGGGATGGTAGTCCGTATGTTTTTTCTACTTTTCTTTTGCGTCAGTTTGTGGTATGTTCTGAGTTTTTTTGAGTTTTTGTTCTTTTCTTTTTTTTTTGTTTTTGTGTGTTTTTGTCTTTTTTTTGTTTCTGTCTTTGGTTGTTTTTTTTTTTTTGAATACACTCTTGCCCTACCATTCCGAAATAATTTACATCGTAGGGCCTCGTCTTCTCCCCTTAACTGACTTTTACAGTAACTTTACACATATACGTATTCTAGATGGACTAGTATTAGATAATCGAAAACCTGTAGTACCTTTTCAAAAGTTATCTTACGCAGCATATGGGGTAATAATTGGATGTTTCTTTCCCTCATTACCCATTAAAACTTAGTACTCTTACCATAGTCCCAATCGTCCAAAACAATATTACAAGGATATGACTCGACTAGCAACCAATGTATCATTAAGATAATTACAAAAGGGGTTTGAACACAAATGTTTGTCGACAATAATGCACTAAAGAGGTGAGTGCATACAAGGTAGGCTAAGGCGATTTGGGTGTACTCTTAAGTGGGGTGTAACAAATTCTCACTTTGAGTAAGATGCTCAAAGGTCGAAACAAAAATATAGGTTCTGAGGGGTGTACTAGGTGTATCGTGTACCAAAAATGGGTACAACGCAAAGGGTGTGGGAGAATTACTTGACCAATGTAGCCAACGTAATTATAACAAAAACACGGGTGTAAAACAAAGGTTAATCCTAATGCCTCTTATCGTGTAGTAGATCTAACTACACGAATGTAGTCTCACTTGTGGATTTGAGATGGTCCTAATGCATGTTCTAGAATCTAAGTGCTACCGGTACATACATCATAGCATAAATGCTTTTCCTACCAATTCTAGGGGCGAACCTCACATATTTGGGGTGGAAAACTTTTTAGTGGTACGGTTTTTGTGCTAGTCATATAATTTCCTGTCCATGAGACGCTTATTAGGACCAAAGTTTCACTTCTAAATATTGTAAAAAATTTTAAATTGGCGCTAAAATTGCCCTAACAAATATTTTTTTCGGTTTTATTACCAATTTACTATCAAACAAACAAAAATCAAGCGCAATTGCATTCTATAAGGTGTCTTCATTTACCCCCCTTACACTTAAACCGAACATTGTCCCCAATATTCACATAAAAGATGTAAAAGTAATGAAAATGAAAGAATGAAACAAAATACTCCCCTGATTCATTTGGTGTGGATAGTGAGGTAACATGGTTGATCTTCTTCCAAGAAAGATGAACGCTCAAAGCTTCCCTTCCAAAATATAAATCATCTTCTTGTCCAAAATAACATGTTAACCTGAAAAAGAATAAAGGCGAACCTCACATAAAATCGGCGGTATAATCTATAATAGGATATAATGCTTGTGGAATGAATGTTTTTTGCGGAATTTTTGGAGATTATAAGTTAGAGAATTAACAAAACTTTTTATGATTCCGGAAGAAAAACAAAACTTTTAAAAATTTCAGAAAATTACTGTTTGACGCTGTCAGGTTGTAGTACCTGACGCCGTCAGAGATGATCTGACAGAATTCTCATGTTAAGTTTCCGGAAAATTTTTGGAAAAACTATACCTAACTTCCTGGAATTCCTGCAAAAATATCATTATGACTCGATACAAGCATTTGACTCAAACAAGTACTAATATGTATGTTATTGTTATGATTCACGTTCGTTCGTTCTTATAAACCGATTTAGATTTCCCTTACACTTATCTTTTGCAAAATACCTTTATATGTAGTTAAGACGAAGTTAAAAACAAAATAAAGCATTTTCACAAGTTAGTTTTTTGAAGCATGAATCAATAACAAGAAAAATAACATACATACGGAAACAAATAAAATCAAACAAACAAATAAACACACAAAGCAAATAAAGCTTGGGTTGCCTCCCAAGAAGCCCTTTTCTTTATTACGTGACTCCATCGTTGGTCACGGTTTCTAGGTCATCCTCCGAACCTCTATCAGAATCACTATCATAGTGGAGGTATTTTGGGTCCTCGAAATCAAAAGGATCTTCTTGATATCTAGAACTCAGCCTACTAACGTCCTTAAAGAATCCACATGATAAGTCAGAAGTGTTTTTGCTTCCTCTTCTCACATCTTCCATCATATAACACGAGTTGAGAGCCTAGATTATCAAATCCTTCATAATCAATCCCTTTAAAGTCTCTCATCTTATATGGAGTTTGGTATGAGGCTTTCCTAATCCCATCGGTGAAAGTCATGATTCCATTAAGCTCGTCCACAACTAAGTTTGTGACTTCACAGAAAGGTGTCCCAAAAACAACTTGCGATAACCTAGGATCTATGTATCCTTCAATATTATCAGCAATTGTGAAGCTCATAGTGAATGTCATGTTGCCTACAAACACCTGTACACTTTTGTCGATACCTACAACATCCTCTCCCTTGTAGATCATTCCTCTTCTAAAGATACTGTTGTTATGAAACAAGGACATCACGTTCTTGGGCAAGCATGTGTCAATGTAAACTTTATAAAAGTGTTTGCGACCGATCATACAGGGTATTTTGAGATTAGTTGGATCGCCTCGCTTTATCCTACCAGGCCTTCTGCCTTGCAGCCCCCATGTGTTGCAAATTTCCGATGGTTGATACTCATACACCTCTTCATTGCCATCTCGAAAAATCACTGTCCTGACACCATCGATAAATAATGCACTGCTATCATCCTTATCGAGTTTAACTTCCGTTGCTTTTATGAATGGTTTCCCTAGAATAAGGCTAGTTAAGGATGGGCTGATGATCGAGCTCATGTCATTGAATATGGTTAGGTCAATGTTAAAAGAGAACTTCCGAATCACAATTGGCACCCTTCCAACTGTCCCAATGATATTAAACCCTTTATATGTAACCTGTTCATTGAAGGTCTCGTTATATAGAGAAAGGGATATTGCATTCATTGGGGAATTGGGGTCTATATAGGCATTTTTATCAGCTTTCTTCTAGCGGTGCAGGATATTTTGAAAACATCGGAGGCACCCTCTTCTATCCTTTCTATGAACCCGATGTGTAATCTTGCGGTGCCTTTCTCAAGTTCCTCTATAAGGGAGCCATCAATTAATCCATGGGATTCTTGGGACTTTCCAAGCGCCTTATCTTCTTCCTTCCTATTTCCTGCCTCATGAGTGGATGAATCCTTGGTCAAGTCTAAGGGGTTCTTCGTTTCCCCATGATCAGTCTTGAGGATGTCATCTTCATCCTTACTGTTCCTTCCACTAGGTTGCTGTTGATCAGCGACGGGCTTAGGCACGGTTATCGCGGTAAGGGTGTTCATGAAATGGGTAGGTGCGGCCGGGGCAGAGGTTTTCTTAACTTCTTTCTTGTCTGGAGACAGGTGTTTGAAGAGTTTGCTAGGACTCTTAATTTTTAGCGGCGAGGTCGGCGGACTGAGGATGGTGACGGACTTGACCTCATCGACTCGTGTTATTTCACCAGCAAGGCGACCATTTATCATGTCAACTAGGTTACCAACTTTGTTAATCATGTCGGCTTGCTGTTGCCTGAATTGAGTCTCGAGTTTCGCGAGCCTTATTTCTTGAGATAGGATGAATTTCCGCAGGATTTCCTCAGGATCCTGCTCGGGCATACTCGACGGATGATGGTGCTCAGACCATGTAAGCGGAGGAGAGTCATTGAATGATATGCTACAAGTTTGGTTCCATCTGAAATTCGGTTTATCTTTTCATGCCTCATAATACTCGTTCAGTTTCTTAGGTTCCTGGTTAACAATGGGCAATTTCTCCCTCGTCTTGTTGATAAGCGAAGAGGTGAATTCCTTGAAGGCTTCTTTGGGGAGTTCCATGCAGTTATGAGTGGCGTGAGGACCACTACAGAATTCGCACGAATAAGTGATTTTGTTCACTTGGTTTGAAGGTTTAGGAGCCTCGTAGGATTTCATGAGAAACTTGACTTGGTCTTCAAGTTCTATGATCCTACGGCCGGAAGTGCTTGAATTATTCGAAGGCAAAGATATTGCCTTGACCGTTTTATTCAAATCACAGGGATCATTCCAACTTTCGTTGTCATAGAGAGCAAGATCTTCTAGGAGATCCCATGATTGTTCCGCACTTAGATCACGTAGCTTACCACCGGCCGCTTGGTCAATGGTTTGCCTCATGGGGAGATTGATATGGTCAAAGAAGATTTGGACTTGGAGCCACAGGTCTATGCCATGATGAGGGACTTTTTGGAGTAAGTCCTTGAATCGAGTCCATGCCTCGTAGAGGGTTTCGCCTTGACGTTGTTGGAACATCAAGATATCATTCCTTAGCTTGGTAGTTCTTCCCGGTGGGAAAAACTGGGCAAGGAAACAAGTGGTGAGACGATCCCAAGAGGTGATGGATCCGGCGGGAAGACGCTCAAGCCATTGACTAGCTTGGTCACGCAGAGAGAATTGAAAGAGACGCAATCGGGTCGTCTCTCGAGTGGCAACATCAAGGTCTATGGAATCTACGATTTTGAGGAAATCCTTGAGATGTTGATTTGGATCTTCGGAACGAAGTCCATGGAATACGCATCCGCTTTCACCAACCGGATGGTGTCGGATCGCAAGGGAGTGACATTGGCTCCTTGAGTGAGCTCAATGGTGTTTCGATAGCCATGGTGGCTAGGACGGGAATACTCTCCTAAGGTACGGGCTCCAGGAGGTATGTTTGGTTGTTGTGGGTTGTTTGGTTGAGGTGGGTTGTTGGGATCAAGGATGTTACCACCTTCCATGATGTCGGATGGTAATGGTTACGAATAAAAACACGAAGAAATAAGATAGACTAAACAAAAACCTAGAAAAATAAAATAAAAATCTCACTAGAAACGAATCTAGTGAGTAGACCTAATAAACTAAAAATTCAACCTAAACAATAACTATTCCCCGGCAGTGGCGCCAAAAATTTGATGTGCGGGATTGCGACCATGCAACAGGTTTTATCTCTCGAGGGATCTCAAGAGGCTTACAACCCCATCAGGCAGTGTACCTGACCGATGTAGTATAGTGTAGTGGTAAGTACGGGGGATCGATCGTTCTCTCACAGGGAATAGTGTTCGTTAGGTATGAAATTAAAGCAAGTAAAATCTCGGGAATAGTGTTCGTTAGGTATGAAATCTAAGGATGAGGGATGATTATTTTTGTATTTTTATATTTTAATTAAAGCAAGTAAAATCTCGGGTTTGAAAGAGTGGGTGGAATTAGTTGCTAGCCAACTAACCCAAAAACTACTATTGCAATTAAAATTAAATAACAAGAAAATAAAAGGTTGTGAAACTTATATGGAGACAAGTGTGTTTACTTAGATTTCCTTACTACCTAACTATCTTTTACCAGTTGATTAGTATGTATTAATTGCGTGGATGATGGGTGTATTCCTTAATACCATTCGTGGGGTGGCGTACGTACTTCCCCAACTCTATAAGCTCCTACTTCACTCCTATGTCGAGTCGGCTAAGAAGCTCCTAACATGGGATCATTAGAATTCGCTCATGCATTAAATACAACCATAATAACCTAGTACGCATTGGTTCATGTTTCTTAAGACGTTCAAGCACGTTACCATATAGGAGTTTGGCCAGTTTTCTTAAGCCTAACATCGATAAACAATCATCCAATACAATTAATAACACACCAACAACCAATAATCAATAGTAGGTTTCATTAGATCTAAGCAAACACAAGATAAATCTAGCCTAGCATGTTAATTGAATGAAAAGCAGAAGATATAATTAACCAACACATAGACATATTGATTAATTTGAATGGAGACTTATCTTTAATTGAACATGGAAGAATCAACGGTGAAAAACCCTTGAAATAGCTGTCAAAATCGTCTAGGGTTTATTCCCAAAAAGTTGCACACCAATGAAGGAAAAATAGAAAAGTATATATATAAAATACACTCTGACAGCGTCAGCTTATACATCCTGACACCGTCAGCTCGCCGCCATTAGGGTTCTCGGATCACCTAGATCCATCTCTGACGCCGTCACTTATAAAATAGCTCTGGGCCGTCTCTCTTTAGCATAACACCTGACGGCCTACATCTCCTAACACCTGACGCCGTCAGGTGAAAACATCTTGATTCTTTCATAGGGCGTCTGGTTAAGTTTGATTCCACTCCTATATCTTGGTTGGCTGACGGCGTCACCTTGTGACTCTGACGCCGTCAAGAAGGATTTCCAGCATTCTTTTGAGACTTTGTCATTTTCTTCACTTTATGCTCCAAAAACGTCCAAAATGATGTGTTTTTCAGAATTCTTCTCAAAAGTACCTAAAATAACAAAAGGAACGATTTAGAGCAATATTTGATCATATTATCACGAATTAGGGCTTAAATGACCCCCGAAAATGGGTACACTTTTCACCTCATCAGCGCCGCATAAAGATTCAAGTTACGCCGCATCTAAAGGCGGTGTACGAATATTCCAAAATATAATAAGCTTGGACCCCACGCGAAGTTAAGTCAATGCACCGCACCTGCTCATTACATGCGCCGCATTGAACCCTCTGACAGAAACTATAAATACCCCAAGACCTAGACGAATTTTGTGTGCACCATAACCCTAAGGAGGTGAATTCAGACGAACAAGCAACACAAGACACACCCCAAACGAAGATATTAGAGCTGTAAGAAGGTCCTGCATGTATTCAATTCATTAAGTAGTTTTGTTTTATTGTAATAGTAAGCTTTAATTCATCAGGATAGATGGCCGGTTGTTTGTGAGTACGCAAAATCAAATGCCCGCCTTAAAATTGCTTTCCCATCAATTAAAGTTTATATGTTCGATGTCTTTGGTGAATTTATATTAGTGCATTGATTACCTCTGTGTCTAGCTGAGCACTGCTTGAGCACTAACTACGGTGTAAAGGTTCATCCACTTACGCCGTAGCAAGGATTTATGAAGACTAGGCGTAGCTCACTTCAGGACTACGACGTAGAGATCTACTAAAGGGCACTACGGAGTAGCAACTCTCCACCTACGGCATAGATATCTTAACGAGAGTTCTACGTTCGTAGCCACTCTTGAGGCTACGCCGTAGGAGTTTTGTAAGAAGGCTACGTCGTAACGTTCCGTTTAGTTACACCGTAGTTATTAACTTGGGCGCAAAGTTTTGAACAACAAGCAATGTTTACTTCATGGACTGAAGATTAAGAGAGATTGAGGCTATGAGACTATTTTTATATGAAACTAGACTCAATTACCTTCGAAACCCCGGGTGGCACGCCCCGTGACGACTAACGGTTCAAAAGATATGATTTTTCGAAGAATACCATAGCAAGGATTGAACTAGCTACGGCGTAGCTCACAAAACAGCTACGCCGTAACAATGAAAATGGCCAGATTGAGCCCAGAATAGTGCTACGGCGTAGTTGGACAATAACTACGCCGTAGCAGGTCCGAAATCTATAAATAGAGGCCGAATTCTGCATTATTGATCATCCTTCTTCCCCCCTTTCAAAGGGGCGACTTAGGCACCATCTAAGGGCCTCTTCCAGCAGCAACCAATCACTTCCCAAGGGAGAATTCACTTGCAATCAACATCATCCTTAATCTTACATCAAGTTATTTGTATCAAACACTATGTTTAATTCAATCTATGTTTTATTCATTATTGTTGGTGTGATTTACTATATGTTTGGCTAATCACCTCTTGGTGTTAGCCTAGTTATGAAATTGTTACGTTTCTGATTTAGTTTTCTACGCATCTATTGTCTATTGGTTGTATACTTTCATGGCGAGGCTTGGGACACTCTAGTTCCAGTATTGATTAGCATTGGTTGTTCTCTAGAGACTGGAATTAACCTTAGGAAGCAAGTCGCTAGGGATGTGACTTGGTGATAGCAATATCACCATACACGTGCGAATTAACCCTAGGACCACCTACCAATGCTAGACACTTAACGGAGTTAGAGGGGTGTAAGATTTGACCATGCCGCATTCGTTAGTCTTGTCCATGTTAGTAGAGGCGCTTAATGAATCTTATGTCTTCGTACCGATGAACCCAAGGCTTTACAATAGTTTTGGATAATGCAAGGTGTAAGATAGATCTAGGTGAATTTGACCATCTGACCCGAAATGAATATTGAATCACCGAATGATATGATAGGATGCACCTATAGGAAACTAATTATGATCATAACAAGAGTAGTAGTTAGGTTAACACTACTCCTCTCTACCGATTCTAATTTATTTACTTATTTGTTTTGTTATTTACTTTTATTAGTTTAATCAATCTTTCAACTCAAAACCCCCTTTTAAACGTGACACGAACTTAGATAATTTCCTCAACTTAGCTCTTGGGATGACCTCGGCTTTACCAACTAGCTATACCACACACGACCGGATACACTATCCGTTACTTCGTAAAAGGTAGACCTTAGGTAAACGAGACTTATATAAATATTAAAACCTGGTCAGTAAAACCTGCATCATCTATTCGAGTTAAGGAATTGAGCAATTGCGAGTATCGTGGTCGTGGATTCGATCATGTATTCGTAATTTTTTTTGTCGCCTTTTCTGGAATATGAGATCGATAGAGATTAAAAAGGATGATCAACCTTTAACCAACTAACCCTTTTTACCGCTTTAGACTTGTTACTCCTTGGCTTTAGTGGGGGAGATGCGTATACTTGTCAAGCTTATGATAGAATATTCGTCACAACTAGCAACTAAACGATTTAGAATTGTTTTATATT
>LBNU01027829.1:356185-371362 GCA_014162995.1 Artemisia annua | reverse complement strand
TTTGCATACACTCTTGCCCTACCATCCAAAATAATACATCGTAGGGGCCTCGGTTCTCCCCTTACACTTGAACTTTTACATAACTTTACAATTACTATTCTAATGACTAGAATTAAGATAATCGAAAAACTTTTAGTACTTTTTAAAATATTTAGCACATATGGGGGTAATAATGATGTTCTTCCCCATTACTCCATTAAACTAGTACTTTACCCATGAGTCCCAATCGTCCCAAAAGAATATGTACAAGGATATGACTCGACTTAGCAACCATGTAATCAATTAGATAATTAACAAAGGGTTTAACACAAATGTTGTCACAATAATGCACTAAAGGTGAGTGCATACAAGGTAGGCTAAGGTGATTTGGGTGTACATTTAAGTGGGGTGTAACAAATTCTCACTTTGAGTAAGATGCTCAAAGGTCGAAACGAAAATATAGGTTCTGAGGGGTGTACTAGGGGTATCGTGTACCAAAAATGGGTACAACGCAAAGGGTGTGGGAGAATTACTTGACCAATGTAGCCAACGTAATTATAACAAAAACACAGGTGTAAAACAAAGGGTTAATCCTAATTCCTATTATCGTGTAGTTGATCTAACTACACGAATCTAGTCTCACTTGTGGATTTGAGATGGTCCTAATGCAAGTTCTAGAATCTAAGTGCTACCGGTACATACATCATAGCATAAATGCTTTTCCTACCAATTCTAGGGGCGAACCTCACATATTTGGGGTGGAAAACTTTTTAGTGGTACGGTTTTTGTGCTAGTCATATAATTTCCTATCCATGAGACGCTTATTAGGACCAAAGTTTCACTTCTGAATGTTGTAAAAAATTTTAAATTGGCGCTAAAATTGCCCTAACAAATATTTTTTTTGGTTTTATTACCAATTTACTATCAAACAAACAAAAATCAAACGCAATTGCATTCTCTAAGGTGTCTTCATTTACCCCCCCTTACACTTAAACCGAACATTGTCCCCAATATTCACATAAAAGATGTAAAAGTAATGAAAATGAAAGAATGAAACAAAATACTCCCCTAATTCGTTTGGTGTGGATAGTGAGGTAACATGGTTGATCTTCTTCCAAGAAAGATGAACGCTCAAAGCTTCCCTTCCAAAATATATATCATCTTCTTGTCCAAAATAACATGTTAACCTGAAAAAGAATAAAGGCGAACCTCGCATAAAATCGGCGGTATAATCTATAATAGGATATAATGCTTGTGGAATGAATGGTTTTTGCGGAATTTCTGGAGATTATAAGTTAGAGAATTAACAAAACTTTTTATGATTCCGGAAGAAAAACAAAACTTTTAAAAATTTCAGAAAATTACTATCTGACGCTGTCAGGTTGTAGTGCCTGACGCCGTCAGAGATGATCTGACAGAATTCTCATGTTAAGTTTCCGGAAAATTTTTGGAAAAACTATACCTTACTTCCTGGAATTCCTGCAAAAATATCATTATGACTCGATACAAGCATTTGACTCAAACAAGTACTAATATGTATGTTATTGTTATGATTCACGTTCGTTCGTTCTTATAAACCGATTTAGATTTCCCTTACACTTATCTTTTGCAAAATACCTTTATATGTAGTTAAGACGAAGTTTAAAACAAAATAAATCATTTTCACAAGTTAGTTTTTTGAAGCATGAATCAATAACAAGAAAAATAACATACATACGGAAACAAATAAAATCAAACAAAAAAATAAACACACAAAGCAAATAAAGCTTGGGTTGCCTCCCAAGAAGAGCTTTTCTTTATTAACGAGTCCTGTAGCTAGACTCAAAGTTACCGTACATTACGTGACTCCATCGTTGGTCACAGTTTCTAGGTCATCCTCCGAACCTCTATCAGAATCACTATCATAGTGGAGGTATTTTGGGTCCTCGAAATCAAAAGGATCTTCTTGATATCTAGAACTCAGCCTACTAACGTCCTTAAAGAATCCACATGATAAGTCAGAAGTGTCTTTGCTTCCTCTTCTCACATCTTCCATCATATAACACGAGTTGAGAGCCTAGATTATCAAGTCCTTCATAATCAATCCCTTTAAAGTCTCTCATCTTATATGGAGTTTGGTATGAGACTTTCCTAATCCCATCGGTGAAAGTCATGATTCCATTAAGCTCGTCCACAACTAAGTTTGTGACTTCACAGAAAGGTGTCCCAAAAACAACTTGCGATAACCTAGGATCTATGTATCCTTCAATATTATCAACAATTGTGAAGCTCATAGTGAATGTCATGTTGCCTACAAACACCTGCACACTTTTGTCGATACCTACAACATCCTCTCCCTTGTAGATTATTCCTCTTCTAAAGATACTGTTGTTATGAAACAAGGACATCACGTTCTTGGGCAAGCATGTGTCAATGTAAACTTTATAAAAGTGTTTGCGACCGATCATACAGGGTATTTTGAGATTAGTTGGACCGCCTCGCTTTATCCTACCAGGCATTCTGCCTTGCAGCCCCCATGTGTTGCAAATTTCTGATGGTTGATACTCATACACCTCTTCATTGCCATCTCGAAAAATCACTGTCCTGACACCATCGGTAAATAATGCACTGCTATCATCTTTATCGAGTTTCACTTCCGTTGCTTTTACGAATGGTTTCCCTAGAACAAGGCTAGTTAAGGATGGGCTGATGATCGAGCTCATGTCATTGAATATGGTTAGGTCAATGTTAAAAGAGAACTTCCGAATCACAATTGGCACCCTTCCAACTGTCCCAATGATATTAAACCCTTTATATGTAACCTGTTCATTGAAGGTCTCGTTATATAGAGAAAGGGATATTGCATTCATTGGGGAATTGGGGTCTATATAGGCATTTTTATCAGCTTTCTTCTAGCGGTGCAGGATATTTTGAAAACATCGGAGGCACCCTCTTCTATCCTTTCTATGAACCCGATGTGTAATCTTGCGGTGCCTTTCTCAAGTTCCTCTATAAGGGAGCCATCAATTAATCCATGGGATTCTTGGGACTTTCCAAGCGCCTTATCTTCTTCCTTCCTATTTCCTGCCTCATGAGTGGATGAATCCTTGGTCAAGTCTAAGGGGTTCTTCGTTTCCCCATGATCAGTCTTGAGGATGTCATCTTTATCCTTACTGTTCCTTCCACTAGGTTGCTGTTGATCAGCGACGGGCTTAGGCACGGTTATCGCGGTAAGGGTGTTCATGAAATGGGTAGGTGCGGCCGGGGCAGAGGTTTTCTTAACTTCTTTCTTGTCTGGAGACAGGTGTTTGAAGAGTTTGCTAGGACTCTTAATTTTTAGCGGCGAGGTCGGCGGACTGAGGATGGTGACGNAATGTTAAAAGAGAACTTCCGAATCACAATTGGCACCCTTCCAACTGTCCCAATGATATTAAACCCTTTATATGTAACCTGTTCATTGAAGGTCTCGTTATATAGAGAAAGGGATATTGCATTCATTGGGGAATTGGGGTCTATATAGGCATTTTTATCAGCTTTCTTCTAGCGGTGCAGGATATTTTGAAAACATCGGAGGCACCCTCTTCTATCCTTTCTATGAACCCGATGTGTAATCTTGCGGTGCCTTTCTCAAGTTCCTCTATGGAGCCATCAATTAATCCATTGGATTCTTGGGACTTTCCAAGCGCCTTATCTTCTTCCTTCCTATTTCCTGCCTCATGAGTGGATGAATCCTTGGTCAAGTCTAAGGTGTTCTTCATTTCCCCATGATCAGTCTTGAGGATGTCATCTTCATCCTTACTGTTCCTTCCACTAGGTTGTTGTTGATCAGCGACGGGCTTAGGCACGGTTATCGCGGTAAGGGTGTTTACGAAATGGGTAGGTGCGGCCGCGGCAGAGGTTTTCTTAACTTCTTTCTTGTCTGGAGACAGGTGTTTGAAGAGTTTGCTAAGACTCTTAATTTTTAGCGGCGAGGTCGGCGGACTGAGGATGGTGACGGACTTGACCTCATCGACTCGTGTTATTTCACCAGCAAGGCGACCATTTATCATGTCAACTAGGTTACCAACTTTGTTAATCATGTCGGCTTGCTGTTGCCTGAATTGAGTCTCGAGTTTCGCGAGCCTTATTTCTTGAGATAGGATGAATTTCCGCAGGATTTCCTCAGGATCCTGCTCGGGCATACTCGACGGAGGATGGTGCTCTGACCATGTAAGCGGAGGAGAGTCATTGAATGATATGCTACAAGTTTCGTTCCATCTGAAATTCGGTTTATCTTTTCATGCCTCATAATACTCGTTCAGTTTCTTAGGTTCCTGGTTAACAATGGGCAATTTCTCCCTCGTCTTGTTGATAAGCGAAGAGGTGAATTCCTTGAAGGCTTCTTCGGGGAGTTCCATGCAGTTATGAGTGGCGTGAGGACCACTACATAATTCGCACGAAGAAGTGATTTTGTTCACTTGGTTTGAAGGTTTAGGAGCCTCGTAGGATTTAATGAGAAACTTGACTTGGTCTTCAAGTTCTATGATCCTACGGCCGGAAGTGCTTGAATTATTCGAAGGCAAAGATATTGCCTTGACCGTTTTATTCAAATCACAGGGATCATTCCAACTTTCGTTGTCATAGAGAGCAAGATCTTCTAGGAGATCCCATGATTGTTCCGCACTTAGATCACGTAGCTTACCACCGGCCGCGTCAATGGTTTGCCTCATGGGGAGATTGATATGGTCATAGAAGATTTGGACTTGGAGCCACAGGTCTATGCCATGATGAGGGACTTTTTGGAGTAAGTCCTTGAATCGAGTCCATGCCTCGTAGAGGGTTTCGCCTTGACGTTGTTGGAACATCAAGATATCATTCCTTAGCTTGGTAGTTCTTCCCGGTGGGAAAAACTGAGCAAGGAAACGAGTGGTGAGACGATCCCAAAAGGTGATGGATCCGACGGGAAGACTCTCAAGCCATTGAAAGAGACGCAATCGGGTCGTCTCTCGAGTGGCAACATCAAGGTCTATGGAATCTACGATTTTGAGGAAATCCTTGAGATGTTGATTTGGATCTTCGGAACGAAGTCCATGGAATGCGCATCCGCTTTCACCAACCGGATGGTGTCGGATCGCAAGGGAGTGACATTGGCTCCTTGAGTGAGCTCAATGGTGTTTTGATAGCCATGGTGGCTAGGAGGGGAATACTCTCCTAAGGTACGGGCTCCAGGAGGTATGTTTGGTTGTTGTGGGTTGTTTGGTTGAGGTGGGTTGTTGGGATCAAGGATGTTATCACCTTCCATGATGTCGGATGGTAATGGTTACGAACTAAAACACGAAGAAATAAGATAGACTAAACAAGAACCTAGAAAAATAAAATAAAAATCTCACTAGAAAGGAATCTAGTGAGTAGACCTAATAAACTAAAAATTCAACCTAAACAATCACTATTCCCCGGCAGCGGCGCCAAAAACTTGATGTGCGGGATTGCGACCATGCAACAGGTTTTATCTCTCGAGGGATCTCAAGAGGCTTACAACCCCACCAGGCAGTGTACCTGACCGATGTAGTATAGTGTAGTGGTAAGTACGGGGGATCGATCGTCCTCTCACAGGGAATAGTGTTCGTTAGGTATGAAAAACTACTCTAATTAGGTCTAAGGATGAGGGATGATTATTTTTGTATTTTTATATTTTAATAAAAGCAAGTAAAATCTCGGGTTTGAAAGAGTGGGCGGAATTAGTTGCTAGCCAACTAACCCAAAAACTACTATTGCAATTAAATTTAAATAACAAGAAAATAAAAGGTTGTGAAACTTATATGGAGGCAAGTGTGTTTACTTAGATTTCCTTACTCCCTAACTATCTTTTACCGATTGATTAGTATGTATTAATTGCGTCGATGATGGGTGTATTCCTTAATACCATTCGTGGGGTGGCGTACGTACTTCCCCAACTCTATAAGCTCCTACTTCACTCATATGTCGAGTCGGCTAAGAAGCTCCTAACATGGGATCATTAGAATTCGCTCATGCATTAAATACAACCATAATAACCTAGTACGCATTGGTTCGTGTTTCTTAAGACGTTCAAGCACGTTACCATATAGGAGTTTGGCCAGTTTTCTTAAGCCTAACATCGATAAACAATCATCCAATACAATTAATAACACACCAACAACCAATCATCAATAGTAGGTTTCATTAGATCTAAGCAAACACAAGATAAATCTAGCCTAGCATGTTAATTGAAAGAAAAGCATAAGATATAATTAACCAACACATAGACATATTGATTAATTTGAATGGAGACTTATCTTTAATTGAACATGGAAGAATCAATGGTGAAAAACCCTTGAAATAGCTGTCAAAATCGTCTAGGGTTTATTCCCAAAAAGTTGCACACCAATGAAGGAAAAAATAGAAAAGTATATATAGAAAATACACTCTGACGGCGTCAGCTTATACATCCTGACACCGTCAGCTCGCCGCCATTAGGGTTCTCGGATCACCTAGATCCATCCCTGACGCCGTCACTTGTAAAATAGCTCTGGGCCGTCTCTCTTTAGCATAACACCTGACGGCCTACATCTCCTAACACCTGACGCCGTCAGGTGAAAACATCTTGATTCTTTCATAGGGTGTCTGGTTAAGTTTGATTCCACTCCTTTATCTTGGTTGGCTGACGGCGTCATCTTGTAACTCTAACGCCGTCAGGAAGGATTTCCAGCATTCTTTTGAGACTTTGTCGTTTTCTTCACTTTATGCTCCAAAAACGTCCAAAATGATGTGTTTTTCAGAATTCTTCTCAAAAGTACCTAAAATAACAAAAGAAATGATTTAGAGCAATATTTGGTCATATTATCACGAATTAGGGCTTAAATGACCCCCGAAAATGGGTACACTTTTCACCTCATCAGCGCCGCATAAAGATTCAAGTTACGCCGCATCTAAAGGCGGTGTACGAATATTTCAAAATATAATAAGCTTGGACCCCACGCGAAGTTAAGTCAATGCACCGCACCTGCTCATTACATGCGCCTCATTGAACCCTCAGACAGAAACTATAAATACCCCAAGACCTAGACGAATTTTGTGTGCACCATAACCCTAAGGAGGTGAATTCAGACGAACAAGCAACACAAGACACACCCCAAACGAAGATATTAGAGCTGTAAGAAGGTCCTGCATGTATTCAATTCATTAAGTAGTTTTGTTTTATTGTAATAGTAAGCTTTAATTCATTAGGATAGATGGCCGGTTGTTTGTGAGTACGCAAAATCAAATGCCCGCCTTAAAATTGCTTTCCCACCAATTAAAGTTTATATGTTCGATGTCTTTGGTGAATTTATATTAGTGCATTGATTACCTCTGTGTCTAGCTGAGCACTGCTTGGGCTGCCATACACCTTCCTCGCCTATTTAATCTGATGTCTTTGGATAAGTAGGATATTCATAAGTAATCATTAAGGGTTTACTCGACGATATAATGAAACCAACGAGAAAGGTTTAACTATATACACTTCATATAAAACTAGCAATAAAACAAGTGACAAGCTACAGGTCTTCTTCTTGTCTCTATTATCTATCTGTGTACGTGTATGCTATTCGCTGATTCGTTCTCATTAGTATTTACTGTTTATTTACAACCAAACTGTGCCAATCTCTCAGGCTGAACCCCCTTTCGTTAGATTAGACTGTAAAACTAACTTAGATATTAAATTACTGATTAGGATAACTAGATAATACGTTCCATTCTTAGTGACCGGGTACACTGCTCGTTAAGTGTGTGTGTTATTGATAAGCCGGCTAAATATAAATGTAAAACTTGAGTAGGCATTAACACTGCTAAACCGCAACGACACATCACGCGCATCAGATGCCTAAAATGAAGCTTGTCTTATGGCCGGATCTTCAAAAGAGGTACATCTCGAAACCGATCTCTATAATGATGTGCATTCATTACTTGCATGACTCTCTAGACCTGCTCACGTATCCACACAAGCCAAAGATCTTGATGAACTCAAATAAGTATATTTTTATATCATCATTTATCCTATTTAATTTACCTGTTTTATTATATTATGTATGAGAATTGGTGCATTTACGTTTACTTTAGTGATTCTCAGGTAAAAATAGGAAATATGTGAAACTTGGCGATTTTGGACTATTTATGGATCAAAACAAGCGAGATGTCAAAAGTCTACTGAAATCCAGAAGATGCGCCGTATCTCAATCAACAGATACGACGCAATATCATACTTAGATGAATTCGAAGACCATTGTCTGACTTTGAAGAATGCGCCGCATGCCATTCTGACATGCGTCGCATATGAAACTTTGGTCAAAGAAGAAGATCAAGCTCGTTCTACTCCAGATACGCCGCATTACACTTCCAACATACGGCGTATCACTATCAAATTTCACAAAAAACAATCCAAGACTGTTAAAGAACATGCGCCGCATACAAAGATCAAGTTACGCCACATCTGAAGGCGGTGTACGAATATTCCAGAATATATTCATTCTATGCGCCGCATTGCGCCGCATCTATTCATTCTATGCGCCGCATCGATCCTTCAGACAGAAACTATAAGTACCCCAAGGCTGCATACGAATTAAAGAGACCAAGTACCAAAACCCTAAGTCGATTCCAGCCAATCAGAAGCATAAGACACATCAGAAAAGGAGATACAAGAGCTGTAAGAAGGTCATGCATGTATTTAATTCATTAAGTAGTTTTGTTCTATTGTATTAGTAAGCTTTAATTCATCAGAATTGATGGGCTTGTGTCATGTGACTACGGAAGATCATGCACTCCCCTTAAAATTGCTTTCCCATTAATTAAAGTTTATATGTTGATGTCTTTGGTGACTTTTATTAGTGCATTGATAAACTCTTTGTCTAGCTGAGCTTAGTATCGGGTCGCCATGCCTCTTCCTCGCCTACTTTATCTAACGTCTTTAGAAAAGTAGGATAGACATAAGTAATCATTAAGGGTTTACTCGCCGATAAGATTAGAGCCAACGAGAAAGGGTTAATTATATACACTTCATATAAAACTAGCAAAAAAAACAAGTGACAAGCTACTTAATCATAAGGACATGTCTTTTTATTGTCTCAAGTATCTATCTGTGTACATGCTTACTATTTGCTAAATCGTGTAGATTAGTTTAGTTTAGATTTAGTTACAACCAAAACCGTGCCAGTCTCTCAGGCTGAAACCCCCTTTTATGTTAGATTAGGTTGTACAGTTAAATTAGGTTGTAAAACTAACTTAGATATTAAAATACTGATTAGAATAAACTAGATAATACGTTTCACTCTTAGTGATCGACACTCTACTTACCATTATATTCATACTGACCGGGTACACTGCTCGTTATGTGTGTGTGTTATTGATAAGTCGGCTAAATATAAATTTAAAACTTGAGTAGGCATTAATACTGCTAAACCGCAACGACACATGACGCGCATCAAGTTTTTGGCGCTGCTGCTGGGGAGTGAATTGTTATTATCTGTTAATTTGAAAAAGTATTTTAATTAGATTCTAACCACTTACTTTGTTGTATATTAGATAGATTGCATTCATTGTATAATCTGCATATTTAATGTTTTTATGTGTTTATTTTTTGTTTTTGTGTGTTTTTATTTTTTGTTTATTTTTATTTTTATTTATTTTCTGTATTTTTCTCCAAACTGTTGTCGTTGTATTGTGATGATACAAACGATACGACGCATCTGTTTTCACAGATACGGCGTATTGCGTTTAATTTTTATAAAATACAACGAGTTTAATAAATTCAAATAAGATTAGACTGTAAAACTAACTTAGATATTAAATTACTGATTAGGATAACTAGATAATACGTTCCATTCTTAGTGACCGGGTACACTGCTCGTTAAGTGTGTGTGTTATTGATAAGTCGGCTAAATATAAATGTAAAACTTGAGTAGGCATTAACACTGCTAAACCGCAACGACAAATCACGCGCATCAGATGCCAAAAATGAAGCTTGTCTTACGGCCGGATCTTCAAAAGAGGTACATCTCGAAACCGATCTCTATAATGATGTGCATTCATTACTTGCATGACTCTCTAGACCTGCTTACGTATCCACACAAGCCAAAGATCTTGATGAACTCAAATAAGTATATTTTTATATCATCATTTATCCTATTTAATTTACCTGTTTTATTATATTATGTATGAGAATTGGTGCATTTACGTTTACTTTAGTGATTCTCAGGTAAAAACAGGAAATATGTGAAACTTGGCGATTTTGGACTATTTATGGATCAAAACAAGCGAGATGTCAAAAGTCTACTGAAATCCAGAAGATGCGCCGTATCTCAATCAACAGATACGACGCAATATCATACTTAGATGAATTCGAAGACCATTGTCTGACTTTGAAGAATGCGCCGCATGCCATTCTGACATGCGTCGCATATGAAACTTTGGTCAAAGAAGAAGATCAAGCTCGTTCTACTCCAGATACTCCGCATTACACTTCCAACATATGGCGTATCACTATCAAGTTTTCACCAAAAACAATCCAAGACTGTTAAAGAACATGCGCCGCATACAAAGATCAAGTTACGCCACATCTGAAGGCGGTGTACGAATATTCCAGAAATTCATTCTATGCGCCGCATCTATTCATTCTATGCGCCGCATCGATCCCTCAGACAGAAACTATAAATACCCCAAGGCTGCATACGAATTAAAGAGACCAAGTACCAAAACCCTAAGTCGATTCCAGCCAATCAGAAGCATAAGACACACCAGAAAAGGAGATACAAGAGCTGTAAGAAGGTCATGCATGTATTTAATTCATTAAGTAGTTTTGTTCTATTGTATTAGTAAGCTTTAATTCATCAGGATTGATAGGCTTGTGTCATGTGACTACGGAAGATCATGCACTCCCCTTAAAATTGCTTTCCCATTAATTAAAGTTTATATGTTGATGTCTTTGGTGACTTTTATTAGTGCATTGATAAACTCTATGTCTAGCTGAGCTTAGTATCGGGTCGCCATGCCTCTTCCTCGCCTACTTTATCTAACGTCTTTAGAAAAGTAGGATAGACATAAGTAATCATTAAGGGTTTACTCGCCGATAAGATTAGAGCCAACGAGAAAGGGTTAATTATATACACTTCATATAAAACTAGCAAAAAAAACAAGTGACAAGCTACTTAATCATAAGGACAGGTCTTTTTAGTGTCTGAAGTATCTATCTGTGTACATGCTTACTATTTGCTGAATCGTGTAGATTAGTTTAGTTTAGATTTAGTTACAACCAAAACCGTGCCAGTCTCTCAGGCTGAAACCCCCTTTTATGTTAGATTAGGTTGTACAGTTAAATTAGGTTGTAAAACTAACTTAGATATTAAAATACTGATTAGAATAAACTAGATAATACGTTCCACTCTTAGTGATCGACACTCTACTTACCATTATATTCATACTGACCGGGTACACTGCTCGTTAAGTGTGTGTGTGTGTTATTGATAAGTCGGCTAAATATAAATTTAAAACTTGAGTAGGCATTAATACTGCTAAACCGCAACGACACATGACGCGCATCAAGTTTTTGGCGCCGCTGCTGGGGAGTGAATTGTTATTATCTGTTAATTTGAAAAAGTATTTTAATTAGATTCTAACCACTAACTTTGTTGTATATTAGATAGATTGCATTCATTGTATAATCTGCATATTTACTCTTTTTATGTGTTTATTTTCTGTTTTTGTGTGTTTTTATTTTTTGTTTATTTTTATTTTTATTTATTTTCTGTATTTTTCTGCAAACTGTTGTCGTTGTATTGTGATGATACAAACGATACGACGTATCTGTTTTCACAGATACGACGTATTGCGTTTAATTTTTATAAAATACAACGAGTTTAATAAATTCAAATACGACGCATCTTTCCCCAAGATACGGCGTATTCTGTTTTTAATAAGAAATTTTTCTAAACCCTAACGCCATACGACGCATCTGTTTTAACAGCTGCGGCATTGATGCGTGGTTTTGTGACCTTACAACAGGTTTTACCTCTCGAGGGATCTCAAGAGGCTTACAACCCCACCAGGCAGTGTACCTGACTGATGTAGTATAGGATAGTGGTAAGTACGGGGGATTGATCGTTCTCTCACAGGGAATAGTGTTCGTTAGGATAGAAGAACTACTCTAATAGGTCTAAAGGTGAAGGAAGATTCTTTTTGTATTTTTATATTTTATGGAAAGCAAGTAAAATCTCGGTTTTTGAAGGAGTGGGCGGAATTAGTTGCTAGTCAAATAACCCAAAATAACTACAATTGCAAATGAAAATGAAATAACTAAACTATTGTGGTTGTGAAAACTTATATGGAGACAAATGTGTTTACTTAGATTTCATTACTCCCTAACTATCTTTTACCGGTTAATTGGTATGTATATTAATTGTGTGGATGAAGGGTGTATTCCTAATAACTCATGGAGTAGCATACATATCTCTCCAATTCTATGAGCTCTTATCTCCTCCTACGCCATGCACTACATAACCGTAGGGATTGTAAACAGTGGCTCATGCGTTAAATACTACCTTAATAGCCTAGTATGCCTTGGCTACATGTTTCCAAAGACGTTCAAGCAGGTTACCATATAAGGAGGTTAGCCAGTATTCTTGAGCCTAACATTGACGGAACAATCATCCCAACAAATAACAACACACCAATCAACCAATAATTAATAGTTAGGTTTCATTAGATCTAAGCAAACACAAAGAAAATCTAGCCTAACATGTTAAACAAAAGACAAGAACAAGATAAAATCAAACAACACATAGACATATTGAATGATTAATTGATTACTTATCTTGAATGTAACATGCAAGATCTCAAGGTGAAAAACCTTGAAAAAGGCTGCTAAAATCGTCTAGGGTATATCCCTTAAAAGTTCCACACCAATGAAGGAAAAATAGAAAAGTATATATAGATTTTACATTCTGACGGCGTCAGGTTATAGGTCCTGACGCCGTCAGCTCGCCGCCACTAGGGTTCTCGGTTGGCCTAGATCCACTTCTGACGCCGTCACCTTGTAAATACTTCTGGACCGTTACTCTTTAACTTATAACCTGACGGCCTACATTATTAACACCTGACGCGGTCAGGTGTAAATGTCCAAATTCTTTCTGGCCCGTCATATGTAAATTAGTTTTCACTCTTTTGTCAACGTTTGCTGACGGCGTCACCTTGAGACTCTGACGCCGTCAGGTGTAAATTCAGCTCCTTTTGAAACTTTGTCGTTTTCTTCACTTTTATGCTCCAAAAACGTCCAAATATACATGTTTTCCAGAATTCCTCTCAAAAGTACCTAAAATGACAAAAGGAACGATTTAGGGCATTATTTGATCACATTTACTCGAATTAAGGCTTAAATGACCCCTTAAAACTGTAACACTTTTCGTCTCATCAAATACCCTTACACTTGAGATTTGCTTGTCCTCAAGCAAATGAGCTTTTATTCCAATCAAAATATGAGTTAGGGGTCATTTAGCACGAATATAAAAGTAATTACAACAAATAGTCATTCGACCCTAATCATAACAAGCACGGAAATCATACACTAGCACCTCACAAATAGTGTTTGGATACTCTCGTCTCTCAAGTGTCATATAATTATATCTCATAAATGAAAACGGAAAATAACACTCACTACCTGTCATAGCAAATAGATTACCATAGGCTTGGGAGAGGATCAATTACTCCTCCACTAGGCGTAAGCACCTAAGATAAACTATCAAAGAGGGCTTTCCAAAGGTTGTAACGTAAGGTGTAGGGATATGATAAACACGGTTTTGTTGGAATAGAGCGTATTTTAATGGTGGCGAGTTAATTATCATGATCAAATACATGCACTATACACCGTTGCTTAAGCCAAGACTCGACTCAATCTTAAGCTAAAAAAGAAATAACAAAAACTAAAAAGAAACATAAAAGGAAACGGGATGGTAGTCCGTATGTTTTTCTCTTTCTTTTTTACATTTTTTTTGTATTTTTCTTGATTTTTTGATTTTTTTTTTCATACACTCTTGCCCTACCATCCAAGATAATACATCATAAGGGAGTTGCATTCCCCTTACACTTGAATTTTTACATAACTTTACAATTATTATTCTAATGACTCGAATTAAGATAATTGAAAAACTTGGAGTACTTTTAAAATGTTTAGCACATATGGGGGTAATAATGTTGTTCTTCCCCATTACTCCATTACACTAGTACTTTACCCATGAGTCCCAATCGTCCCAAAACAATATGTACAAGGATATGACTTAACTTAGCAACCATCTAATTGACTAGATAATTAACTAAGGGTTTAACAAATGTTATCACAATAATGCACCAAAGGTGAGTGCATACAAGGTAGGCTAAGGCGATTTGGGTGTACATTTAAGTGGGGTGTAACAAATTCTCACTTTGAGTAAGATGCTCAAAGGTCGAAACGAAAAGATAGGCTCGGAGGGATGTACTAGGGGTATCGTGTACCGAAAATGGATACAACGCAAAGGGTATGGGAGAATTACTTGACCAATGAAGTCAATGCAATTATAACAAAAATACGGGTGTAAAAAAATGGGTTAATCCTAATGCCTCTTATCATGTAGTAGATCTTAACTACACGAATGTAGTCTCACTTGTGGATTTGAGATGGTCCTAACGCAAGTTCTAGAATCTAAATGCTACCGGTACACACATCATAGCACCAAAGATGGATGCTTTTCCTACCAATTCTAGGGTCGAGCCTCACATATTTCGGGTGGAAAATTTTTTAGTGGTATGGTTTTGTGCTAGTCATACAATTTCCTATCCATGAGACGCTCATTAAGATCAAGGTTTCACTTCTAAATGTTGTAAAAAATTTTAAATTGGAGCTAAAATTGCCCTAACAAATATTTCTCTTGGTTTTATTACAAATCTACTATCAAACAAACAAACTCAAGCGCAATTGTATTCTCAACGGTGCCTTCATTTACCCCCCCCCCCTTACATTTAAACTGAACATTGTCCCCAATGTTCAAATAGAAGATGTAAAAGTAAATAAAATGAAAGAATAAAATTAAATACTCCCCTGAATCGTTTGATGTGGATAATGAAGTAACATGGTTAGATCTTCTTCCAAGAAAGATGAACGCTCAAAGCTTCCCTCCCAAAATATAAATCATCTTCTTGTCCAAAATAACCTGTTAACCTGAAAAA
>LBNU01027829.1:324799-335446 GCA_014162995.1 Artemisia annua | reverse complement strand
TATGAGTAAGGATCAAATGAGAAATAAAACTAAAATGAGAAGGATGAGAAGAAACCACAACCGCACATTTTAGATGCACCTACAAAAGTAGATGCATCTCCACTTAATTCTTTTTTCCTTATTTGAAATGTGTGGCCAAGAATATTTCTCACTCTTCTCATTTGATTTTCTCTTCTCACTAGATCTCTTCCCATAGACTTATAGCCTAATTAGTTAGTGATATATCAAACTTAAAAAGTGAAAAGTAAACAATGGTTTAGAAAAAAGAAAGAATATATATATGTCACAAATCAATGTGTTAGTGTCCCCAAAAAAAGTCTTCAACCCACATACGGATGAGAGATATATTGCATATCAATAGTTAAAAAAAAAATAAAAATAAAATAAATAAAAAAAATTTTTACTAAGTTTATTCAAATTTATTCAAAGCCGTTAACATGATCGGCCATTACACACTTTTATAAGTCTCCACTTGTAGATCACAAAACCATAAAACAAACTAAAAAAATAAACAAGGTTATTATTATGAGAATAAATAAATTCAACTCTTGCTCATCACTCCCCTTCATGTCCATTAATTCGATCAGTTTCCTGCATCCATGAAAAAATATATAAATTATATTCGATTGATTCAACAACTACACCTTATTTTGAATTATTTATTAATGTGAAAAGCCAAGAAAAAAGCGGAACAAAATGGCTTACGTGAGGCAACAGCTAAAGAAAGCAAAATGTTGGTTTGATCTTTTATATAAAAATGGAAAGTTAATGTTCTTAAAATGGCTGAAAGCTATGTCACTATGTCAATTTTTAAAAAATGGCCAACGATGATCTGTTAAACTTAACACTAAGGTAACATTGACGTGATGTTACGTTTTCTTAGGATCAACCTCACCCCTTCACGGGTGAGGCGGCCTCCATTACGAACAGTCTTTGTAGGTTTGGCCAACCTTTGGGGACCAAAATCTTTCTTCTCTTCATAAGTTTTATTTTTGTAAGATACCACAAGCTTTTGGAATTTATTTCATAAAGTGTTATAGGTGAATTGGATGAAAACATTGATTTTCGTCACTCGTGTGCTATCTTAAGTATTGAATATTAGGTTACGTATGATCCTTTTCGAATATTTGATTTTTGTAGAAACCACCAAAAATGAAAACGTCATATTTAAAGTACCATCTTTATAGGTTTGAAACTATCATGCAATAATATTTTTAAATAATTTCCCGATTTTCATCCTGCATCAAAATGGTTAATATATTATTTAAGTGGCCACTTAGCTAAACTAAACACAAGTTGCATGCATAATGACATTGAGAAGATCGATCGAGAGAGATTAATTAATTATTACCGCAAGAAAGGGGAAAGTTGCATTGAGTAGGAAGACGTGATGCAATACGAATGGTGTTACAAAGGCAATCATGATCAACTGCTTGAAGGGCCAAACAACAGTCTTTACTTGGGATCGTTTCTGTCGAGCCAGGCACCACAAACGGCGCACAAACATTCAAATTCCCAAGTTGCATCGGACATACTTGGCCATTGGTTCGAGCTACAAATGCTACAACCAACAAAACCAATGTCACTTGAATTACTTGAGACACACTCATTGCTCCCATTGCTATTTAACTACTGTAGTATTTATAGTTTTTAAATTTTTATACCTTTTGACGATTTATCTTGTTTATTTTATAGTGGAATAGGCCAGAGTAGCGGGACATAATTTCATGATTCACCTACTTCATTTTGGAGTCATTTAATCCGTATTCCTATGATTCATATTTGTATGACACACATATCATTAAAACTAAAATTTATCATACATCCATATTATGGTAATCTCTTACTCATTAAAGTAATTTTTTTTTAAGTATTAGTATCAGCGATCATTATAACTTGGGTTTTTCTAACATGTGCCCTTAGGCACATGATAAGAAATGGGCCCGTGTGTACTTTTTACTTAGGGATCCACATAAAGGACACACAAAATATTTTTTTTTATTTGAACAATGATAAAATCAACAAAAAAGAACACAATGGCCCACCTTTTATCATGTGCCTAAGGGCACAAGTTAGAAATTCCCTTATAACTTTATCAAGTTTAATATTAATTATATCGTCAAATAATTGTTTATGAAATAGCGTGCATGCATGTACTTGAAAAACATGTCTTGGAACCAACCAAAGCTACAAACAACTTGCTCAAACCTCTCATATATTCACATATTTCCAAACGATGTTTCCGTTTGTAATTAAGGTTCTACCTCGCATATTGTTTTGAACTTACCCATAATCATATTTAACTCCACGTTAATCCCACTACACATCAAACAGTTATACCATAAAGTATTAGGCCATGATACCATAATTTTGTATCCATACTATTCCATAGATGTATTCGGCCTACTTATGGGACATTAATGTATAAATTGACTTTTATGTTTAGTTAAATATAGTCGCATATTAAAATAATATCTACACGAAATATCTTTTTCAGTGACTTATTATATTCAGATCCAAATAAAAATGAAACGGCACGTTATCTCAATTGTTGTAATTCTTTATATAGAGAGTTTACATCGCAGAAAAAAGTGAAAAAATAAATTACAATTAATATAGATCTAATTAATATATCAAAAAATATATTAAATATAGAAAGAAACTAATCTTGACATTTAGGAATCAGCAGGTGCAGTCCAATACAATTTCACAGCAAAAAGAAGCTTCTCTCTCACCATTGGCCCATCTTCATGGTCTACTATTTGACTTTCCCAATTTAGACCATCTGCTATTCTTTTCACTTTCACTAATAAATCCACGTCATCTCTTATTATTACACTTCCTTCTGGTCTCAATATTCTGTCCATTTCTAGCATTATATCTTCCATCTCACATCTATAACACATAAAAATGTTGATGTCTTAGAACCAAATGTTGCAAATTTGTGATATTAAGATGTTTCGTAACGAATTAATTATGATCACATTGCTAGCTAGCTAGCTAGTTACCTGTCTTTGTATAACGTGAAAACCGAATCAGCATGGATGAGATCATACGTCCTAGGGTAAGTCGACATTGCCTCACACCTACATAGAAAAGTTAGCGTTAGCAAATATATCGAGTTTAGTGATTATAATGTAATGTGGTGATTTATGCATGTATATATGTTGTACCAGCTTTGATAAGTTCCAATGAGTCCACGTTCATAAATTGCACCAAGTGTATCGGCCATAGCTTCGACAGGAACAATGTTCATGACCCATAAAGGATCTTCAACGAGTGAAGCTGCGAAACCACCTAAAAACGCGTTCATGTCAAGAAGGTTACGGTATCTTCCGGGTTGTCCAAGTTGATTGTTTACGGTTTTGTAGTAAGCAATTCTCTTCTTCCATAATGAGACGTCTTCTTGGAAAGTTTCTGGCGTTACACCATCGATGCTTTGACTGCTGATTCTAGGTGGTACCATATCTAATCTTTTTGGCCAATTTGCTATTGCTCCACCTGCAACTTCATCGGTGCTTTGCACTTCTGGTAATCGTGTCAAACATGTCTCTATGTCCGTATACCTACAAGTATTTGATCATATTGGCTAACAAATTAATAAACGACAAGAAAATCTTACTATTTATCTTGTTAAATATTTAGTTTCTTTTCATATAATGTTTTGACTTACCACGCGGAATCAGGATTTTGGAGAGGGCAAAGAGGGGGTTTTTGTGTAGTTTGGCTATCAGTTTTACAATTCAAATGGTTGATTGGTTTTTGCCATATCGAAAGATCACCCTTTTGGACCACCTTTTTCCAGCAAAGACTCTTGGCAACATTCTCGATTTGAGTTTGTTCCTCGTTCAGATCATCCCTTGTTCTCTCCCATCCTCTCCAGTGTTTTTCCCAGTTAATTGGAGGACCGGATAAGATCCAGTACCCACCGGGTCTAAGAACACGATCTACTTCAATCAAGTATACTCCATCTACAGTTCATACAATTGTTCCACATTAAAGCATAATATATATAGGAAGTTGACATATATTTAGGTCTATCTACTAATGAAAATGTGATGTGAGGGATAGAGTAAGCGAAGTACCATATTGACCCCATGGGATGAGACAACGAGAGCAATGAGCCATGTCGAAAGCCCTTGATGGGTACGGAAGCCTCTTGGAGGCAATGACACCGATCAAAGCAGGAACACCACGCTCTAAAGCGAATTGTACTTGAGCTTCGTGTGTATCTCTTGGAGCAAACGACATCGCTATGATGTTTCTTGATAGAAGATAAGCTCCCCAACTTGCCACCTAAAATTTTTCAAAATTAATATAGGTACATTGTTTAATAGAGGTGATTTGCACACTCTTTATTATGATTTGTCAACTACACAATATACAACTATGTAATGAGTAAAGTTTAGTTTAACAATAAAAAATATGAGTGTACAAATCCATTCCCCAAATTTATACAATGTTATTAATTAGTTGTCTTTTCATTAGTAAAATTGTTTTACAGTAAGATTAGTTTGTATCAGCCAACTTAATGGTTTCATGTCCACCACCATTGCTTGATTAAATATTTATTAATAAAATCTAAACAATTAGATTAGACAATTCAAATACCACCAGCCTATCATAGTTTATAATAAAATCTAAACAATTAGATTGGATAATTCAAATACCATCAATCTATCATAGTTTATAAAACACTTGATGCCAAAAACTAATTAAAAAAGTTGCACTAAATGTTGATTTGGTCGTCTTCAAGGGGCCATATTATGTTCTTGCCGTTGGATGATATTGTTTACATTTTTTGGTTATAAACTTATACTACTATAATAGATTCTTTATAAATAATGGTAATTGTTTTGATAGAGCAAATAAGATAAACAAACCGGCCACTAGCTAAATAATTCAACAGAACTGTCGTGTTAAAGATAAAAACAATACATTAAGGTACCTAAAAGCCAACAAAAAGTCGTAACTAACAAGAACATGTGATGCAACTATTTTGAACCAAGTTTATACCAATCTATTTAATTTACCTAACATCATCCTACATGCAAATTGTTAAAGATAAATACAATATATTTTGTACGTCTTAATAATACTCTCACCATTTATAGAAAATGTAATTGACTCATATCTGAATCTTAGTGTATTCCAAAAGTAAGTACACATCACTAATCAAACTATGCTATCCAATGTATGTATCAAAAGTTAATGTGGCTTCAATTTAAAATAGTTTCAAAACAGAAAACTTTATCTTATGTTAAATAAGTAGTAAATATGACAAAAAACCATTTTTAGAAAATTTAAAACAAACGGGCGACAAAGACACTTTACCTAAATATTCTCTGTTAAATTACGACTTAATTAATCAAAAAACATAAACAAAGAAAGGTCGGCTCAACTTGATTAAAAAAAACCTTAACACGGTGTGATATATTTGTGGTGTATATACTGTAATAGCGTTTATTTGTTTATAAAAAAATAAAAAATCTTACCCCGCAACCAGTATCAATAGCAGTTCGGATCGAGCCGTCATTAAGATTAATCAACTTGCCAATATCATCAATATAAGCATCAGCACCATTAGGAAACATGGTTCCACCACCCGGAAACCTAAACCGGTCACCTTCGAACCTGATCCAGTTCTGAACCGCTTTTTCCACCGTTAGATCTTTATGTGGTACATTAGCATACCATGCAAGATCTCTACTAGTTGGCCATTTAAACGGGTTCTTATAACCATAAGGTGCCGGTATACGGCATTTCAAAAGCTCATTCTTTTCAGGACAATGCCTTTCGCGGTATATAAGACGGTCACGTGGGAACTTCAAGGATCTTTTTTGGTCCGTACAAGGGGTATATTCTGAGTACTTAATGTCACATGGTGGAAATGTTTTTACCGTCACGCCGTCATCTGTGGCGGCTGAGTGGTGGGATGAAAAGTCTAGGGATTTTGATGAGTCGGCGGCTGTGACGGCGGTGGAGTTTATAGTGGTGGCGCAGTTTATCATGTTGGTACGTAGAGATGTGTTATTTTGAGTGGCGCGAGGCTCCCATGCACCAAATAAGTAGAAAAAAGAACATAGGAAAAACACGACACATGTTAGTACAACGTTGTTTTTACGTAGGAGATGTGTGGCGGCTGCGGCGGTGTTTGGTTTGCCGGTCGGGGTGTAGTATGGGGCACTTTGTCCCGCCATTGTGAGAAATTAAAGTGTTGAATGTAATGTTGTTGGTTTTACGAAGTTTATATATATAGAAAGAGTGAGTTTAACTCGTGTGAGGTGAGTTGACTCGGTGTGTTTGCATTGTGTTTGTTGTTAGAACGTGGTTTTTTGTATTTTATTTTTTGAGAATAGGTTTTTAATTGTTTTTTTGGAAATAAAAAGTGAGATAAAAATTATAAAATGGAGGGTGGACTAGGGAAGGCCAGCCAGGCTGGGTCGTAACCGTGATGCGAAGTGTTGCTTGTAAACTCTTTGTGTATATTTTATTTAATACTCGTAAATGTGTCATTTACCTATCAAAAATTCTAGATTCAAACCTAATTCTCATGTTCTAAGCTGTTTTGAGCATATCATATCATGGCTAAAAATTACTAGCTTCTTATCCAGATATTTTTTATGAACGAACTTCTTATCCAGGTATAAAACTCATAAAAACCAAGTTATACAGTCTAATTTTATTTTTGTAACATTTTTCTAGTCATGAAACAACAAAGAACATACGAGATTTTGTGAATATATACGGGACTTGTAACGATAGAACGATCATTTTCTACAACCAATTAACTAAGAAATCTTTGTACCAAAGGGCTTGTGTCCCAAGTAGAGCTGGCATATCGTGTCGACACGACACGAACACGACACGAACACGATAAGACACGAACACGAATGACCTAAACACGAACACGACACGATAAAAAATCGTGTCACTTTTTTCGAACACGAACACGACACGAAAATTAACAGGTTACACGATAAGGAACCTGTTAAGGACCTGTTAACAAAATTAACCTGTTACACGAATCTCATCCAACATCAAACAACAAATCCGAGTGTCCCAAACCAAATCAAACAACAGAAAAGAAAAAAAAATAAAAATACAACAAATCCTCATCAATCTATTCAGGCTGGTACCACACTGTGACACTACCGCTACCTAAGCTGTGAAGCTATCTATTCAGAACTGCCCAATAAAGCATCAAAAAATCAAAAGGATATTAGAGCGAGTTAAATACAAACTCCTTTGTCAGCACCAAAGGATAAATTGTATACTTTTCATTTGTAGCAAATCTTAAGCATCACAGTTTTAGTTTCGGACGAAAAAAGAAAATAACTACAAGATCTCAGTTTTAGTTTCGTGTTTCTCAAGACAATTTAAAGCCTTCGACAGTTCCAAACACACGAAACTAATATCATCACAGATCTTAGCTACGACTCGAACATGAAAAGTAAATGATGAAGATCTCAGTTTATCTCCTTTTTGGTTAATCAAACTTTCGTTCAAAATAAAAAACCAAAAGGATATCCATCATCGATCTATATGTTTTCAAAGCTAAGCTTCATTAATATTCGAAATTAAAGAAAGACAAATAACAATTATGTTATTGTCTATTCTTGTTTCGTTGTGTTTAACACAAAACAAGAACAATATGGTATACAGATTTGTGAGAGTGTGGGCGGATATTTTGATGAGTTTTAGGGTTATTGTGAAAATGAAGGAGATGGGGGCTGATGGTTTATGTGTGTGGGATTGTGAAGTGGGTATTAAATACCAAATAATTAGGGTATAGATTGGATTTGGACGGGTTGTGTTATGGGCTTGATAATGTCATGGGCTGAAATAATTTTTGAGCAAAACTAACGTGTCTTAACAGGTGTCTTAACAGGTCCGACCTGTTAAGACACGAAACCTGTTAATTTTATTCGTGTCTTAATAGGTCCGGACCTGTTAAGACACGAAACCTGTTAAGGGGTGACACGAAACCTGTTAAGAACAGGTCGTGTCGTGTCGTGTTAACAGGTTTCGTGTCAAAATTGCCAGCCCTAGTCCCAAGGTACCCATTTTTGTGTGAGAAGCTCACAAACCAAAATGGTTGTGAGTTTAAGTTCTGCTAATTAGGACATGTGAGATAGTTTGTGGTATGTAAATTGTGAAATAGTTAGTTGTCATTTTAAAAAAACCCAAGATATATTTGTTTTTTGTTTTCTTTTTCTATGAAAACATTCATGGAAGCATGATCTTCATAAATCAAAACTGATTTATTCTTAATTAGCTAAAGCTAAAATATTACTTTGAAGTAGCCCATGTCCTAGGTACCAAAGGAATGTGTTGTACGAAGTAATTGCACTACTCATTTTAGGCTACCCGTATCCATATCGTGAAGGAGTCGGTGAGCATCAAAACCCACGCTCGAACCCCATGCAATCGAACCAACTCACGAGCGAGGAAGAAGAAAACCGACTCACAATGCTGAGTGAATGTCATTTGGCTTTGTGTGAAAAATGAGGGTGTAAGCCATATTAATTTATTGTTAATCCGTGTTCTTAAGGTCTTGTTTATTGAAGAAACACTACCAATTCAAGGACCTTTAGTCAGCCACATTATTATTTGCTAGTATACCGGATAAAGGCAAAACTACAAATATATAATAAAAGGCCAACAAATTAAGGGATGGTTTAATGAAAGGCCATTTATTCTCCAAAATGCATCAAGATGCATGATTGAATACAAATATCTAATAATTTAAATGCAAAAAAGAGGGAAGAAATTTGAATATAAAGTATATACAACTCAAAGGATAGGTCTAAACATGTAATAGATATATAATATCACTTATCGTTGTGTGTATAACGTGGGGTGCATGAAGGAACAATATCATGGCCCAAATAAGCAACGACGAACAACAAATCCAATTTTATTATTTTCTTTTATTGAATTTATTCATTTATTTATTACCCAAGGAATAAAGGGAGGAAGGTAACAAGAAGACGATCCAACAATAAACAAGAATATTCTCTTTTTATAGCAAATTTACCTCTTAATTTGTTTAAAGATCTTAGCAAAACTAGCTAAAAAAAGTAAAGAAGGTTACGCGTTCAAGTGTTACATACACAGTTTGTTTTTCTTAAATAAGTTAGAAATAGATAATTTTGAAATTTTAAGTTTTATAACGTGTCTAATCTTGGTTATGTTTTATAAAAATAGTTTCATAAGTGCAATACGTACTATGGCTACATGCTTTGTAATCCTTGGTTCAAGCGGTTCGGTATATTAATAAAGCTGTTGTTGCGCAGTTTATTTTTTTTGAAGGGCGTTGTTGCACAGTTTATATTACATGACTTTAATAAACAAATCGACGACTTAGAAGATAATGAGTTCCATCGATCTTCACTTCTTTCTGATTTAGTTTCTGAATGTTAAAAATTTCCCTTCGTGTGTATATACGAGTTAGTTAGTTGATCTCTAGATTTATTTTAAAACATTTACAAGAGACGATTAAAAGGCCTATGATTTGTTAACCTTAAGAAGCGATGAACATCTTAAATAGTCTTTTTGTATAAATGAAACTATATCTATTTATAAACAAATTATGGTGATAGAGACTATGCATAAAACGACATTAAGTAAACTAATTTGATGCCAAAATTCAATCGATAATTAAAATAGCATATACAACATGTACACGTCTATATTACCCCATTAATTAAACTTTATACGAAGGTTTAGTGCTAAACAGATGCACTGTCTGGTCAAGTGTTGGTCCCTTCATTTTTATGCTTATTTGCTTAATTATCAACCTGAAACAAGTTTTTTTTTCCTTCCCAAAATAACGAACAAGAAATTAAGAATAACCAAAACTATGTTTCAGCAGTATGAAACCCATGTTGGATGTTGGTGCGGGCATCCCATTACTATTATAAATGTTGATGTGCTGAAGTTTTCAGCAAAATGAAACTCATATCTTTTATATAATAAAAGAATTACATCATTTCGGAGTTTTTTTGACAGAACAATCTTGGTGGAAAAAAAATTGGACCAATAGAAATCCTCGATTTTGACACATAGGCGAAATCGAGCAATATGATTTGCCAATAAAAAGTCAAAATTGAATTGATTTGGTCAAACTTTAATAAATTTGGTGGAGAATTTGATTGAGGAAAAAAAACACATAAAAATATAGGTGTCAAATTTATGAAAATAAAAACTTAAAAAAAGAGGAGGTAATTAATAAAACATTAGTGGTTGAATTTTAATTTTAAATATATCAATTGTTTTTTATTAGATTTTGAATAACCTTTTAATAATAAGGAGATTAAACATGAGTTCTTATTATATATTTAACACGTAAATGTAATAAAGAATTTTAATGATGAAAGTTAAACTAATATTTTATAAAAGTATTTAACGTCATAATTAAACTAATTCGTACAATTTTATAAATTTTGTAAGTTTAATGGATGGTAGTCCTCAAACAATATTAATACTCATGTATTGTAAACAAAGTTCATATTATAAAGTGAAGGGGTTATTTGTTTAATTATGACTAAAGTTATCAAAACATGGAGATTTATAATTTTACACTTAACTCTATATAATTCATTTAAAATTAAAATTCAACCACTAATGTTTTATTAATTACCT
>LBNU01027829.1:313100-324565 GCA_014162995.1 Artemisia annua | reverse complement strand
ACAAGATGCGCGCAGATGGGCGCCGCGTTTGCGGACACTGGCGAGTTAATTAATCGGTGTACTGTTAATTGTTTGTCTGTTTAATCGTTTTATTTACATGCCTTAGTCCGATATTGGTTTAATTTTAAAAAAACATTTTAGTCAAAAATAATTAAATATGCCAAAATTTTCATTTATACAAATGCTTTTGATTTTATTTTTAATTGTTATGTGTTAAAAGTGCGCGTTTGTGTTTTAAATTAAAATAAATACGGTTCTCAGTATAAATGAATGATTTTTCTGGAAAGTGATGAGTTTGAAAAATGAGTAAAAATATGTTTTAATTCAATAATATATGATTAATTACATATTTATATTTTGCTACTATTTCTATTTTATGATTGTGTTTTAAGAAGATTAGTTACGACTTGCAAAGACTTGGATGAAAACACCAACAAGTTAGAATGAACATATACATCCTTACATAATGCATGCCTTATATTAGATAAATAAGTACATCAATGGAATAAAATCATTTCGATACGCCATGAATCAATAGTATAAGAAAGTTATTCATGAGGCATGTCTTAGTTTGATATAATAACTTCGTTTGATCGTCTATGGATGCAATATATCCTTTTCCGGATTTGCACCAATTGTCAAACCCGCACCTTTGAATTTCTCTTCACTGATACGATCAATTCGCTCTCTCATTTCTTCTGTCTAGTGATTTTCTTAATCTCCGACTTGTCCCCGTCCGGGAAAAAGTCGATTTTCTATCTCAAGCCCAAAATCATACCTTTTACCTATCTTGTCTAGCTCAAAGCTTTTCAAATGCTCAAACTACAAAACTTTACAATCTTTTAAACTCACTATTCTCTTGATCCTCAACCGAAAAGGGGACACCCATGAAGCAGCCAATCTTTTGATATGAACCGCCATATCCCTTTATATCTCCTTGTATTCTAAGAATGATATCTTGTTTTGTGTGATACAGGACTTACGCTCCAAATAAATCTAACACATGATCCCAATACGGCCCTTACACCGAAACACCTTCACAAAACGTGGAAGTATCAAATGAGTGCTCGAAGCCAAGTAGTGCCACTTTTCATGAAGTTAGACAAGAAGATATCACTCGACCGTTGCTTAATGTGGTTTTGCATCAACATTACGCCAAAAGGGACTCAGAATACAACCAGTTGCCTTGGTATCTTATCTTATCTTAACTACTTATAATAGAGAAATATTCAAAGTAAAATGTGAAAATGTGGAAAACTTAATTTTCGATCAATCCCAATTTTACCCTTGTGAAAATGTGTAAATCGTTGCCTGTCATTGAACTCGTGAATGGAAAGTAGTGAATGGAGCGTTTTATTTCAATTAAGGAACAATTAAATGCAACGTTTTAATTATGGAAATATTGTAGGAAATAAACTAATGCAAAAATGGAGCCGCGTTTATATTTTGGGTATGTATTAAAGTGATTCGCTTATTTGCTTTCTTATTCAACTCATTCTTTGAAATACATAGAATTTTTTTTCTTGATTAACAATTAACAATCTCTTCTATAAGTATAGAGCGTTCTGTTATTGGCATTTATAAAAGCCTGTGTGAGACGCCATTCATGTGCTAAATATAATCCTACGTGTTCGGATACTACACGTACTTGGATGCAACCGCTTCACAGCACACCCAAAATGATCGATCTGGAGATGCCCATGTCTTGCAAAAGTACAATTTATGTGAGATCATACAACCTTCTTATTCTACAACCTTCTTATTGCATTGTTCGAACCCAATGCGTCTATGCTTTAATAGCAGAACGTTGCTCGATAAGTGTGAATATTTTTTATGTCATGGTCACTGTTTTTATTTCGAACTGTTTAAGGAGATAATAGAATGTGAAACTGAAGACCTAAGCCAATTTGGTAATTTTGAAACTTTTTATGATTTTTCTTTCTCATTATGTATATGTAACATGAAGCCTTAGACGTGATTGGGATACAATGTGACCGAAGATTTGGCAAACTACGAGTTAAACATTACATCGGGGAAAACAGAACCTTTCAAATTAAACCATGGGCCTTAAGTAACTCCATAGTATTAGTATCGTATTTAAAAAAAAAATGATCTTGCATGTTGTTAATGTTACTTGGTTTGATTTGTTATACTGTTTTACAATAAAACTTTTGACCTACTTTCATATGTGTAGGTTGGTAAGCCGGATGATTTCCTATCTGAGTTCGATTGTATACTTGGTAGCGCCATCAAAGGTATATCAAAACATCCATTGCACACGGTATAATACGTTCTGTAGATGTGTTCTTATGCAATTGTTTATTGCATCAAGTTGATCTAAGTGAGACCACCACGAAGGATACAAAGTCAGTTATGGTAGTTACTTAGTTACATGTTCATCTTTAACATTTATTTACATAATTTTTACTATGTTTACTCTTATTGTCTTTGGTTAGGATCTGGCATCTTTTACCGATGACATTGGGATGCCCGTTGAACATAATACTCCTCAAGACAAGAGTTTGACCAACAAAGGTGAGGGAGATGGTGTGGTGTCGGATGAAGAGTCGAGCACCAAAAGGAAGCTGATTGAGCCAAAGGTCATGAAGAATTGAACCCACTATGAAGAGCCTTGGTGTGATTATAGACAAAATAGGCAAAGTTTGTCAAAAACAAAAAGTCTTTATTTCTAAGTTTTGAGCCAAAGCTAATATTTTCTATGTCCAGTAACCAATAATATTCATCAGTATGCAATTTTTATAGTATTTTATGCTATTTACCTCATAGTGTATGTAGATATATATNCGTTTTTGTCAGAGTGTGGGGAATGTAGGCGATGAAGAAGAGGAGGGGGTTTATTTTTATGATTTTTATTGGGTGGGGGTGAAAGAAATGAACACGTGAATTTTGTGTTATAGATATTTCGATGACATTTTGAGAAAAATATACTGTGCCTATTTATATATTTTGTACTCGTGTATATTACTACGTGTCCAAGTGAAAACTTGTGTACAGTCTATTTTATTATTCATTTTAAAGCCTTTTGAATAATTGCTCACCACTAAAGATAGTAGTCAAGATAGACAGATTTATTTATTTATTTATTTATTTATTTATTATTATTATTATTATTATTATTATTATTGTTATTTAATCTGCAGCATCATGTTTATGTGAAAAGAGCTGAATTTGAAGTTTTTAAGAAATGAGAATTGGTAATCAAACTTAAAAGATATCTGCAAATGAGAAGTAGAAAAAAATCACTTATGTCTTATGTGTGGAAAAAAACATTATATATATATACATATATATATATATAGTATGAGGTTCTTTTCAGAACCAAATAAATTGCGAGAACTGCGAGAACCACTTTTTTACTCTTAATAATGCATAATGTACATCATGTCAATGCAAGATGGCATTTTTGAAAATATACACAATTTAATTTGAATTAAAAAAAAAATAAATTAGGGGCAATATGGGAATTTAATTCTCCCAGAAAAATAGGATCCCAAAACAGGCCTGTTTGTTTCATTCAAAAACTGTCCAACGTAAATAGGGAAATCTGCAATTTACTAGATCGATAAAAAAAAAAAAACTCGTTGTCATCTCTCTCAAATCGCCGCCGCCATCCTCCACATATGTTTTCATCTCCAATATTTTGCTCACCAAATTAAGGTATGCATAATGGTTGATTTAGATATTTTATTAATAATTTTATTACCTAATATATAAAACAATACTGGATGGCACATGGTGTCATGGTGATTAATTGGCATATGATTGACGTGGATCTATGTTTTATTAGTTTTTTTATCCCTTTTTCTTTAATCAAAATGTTTGTTCATGCGTAAAAAATATTTTTTTATCATAAGTTTTTATTAGTTTTATATTGGCTATGTGATTTAGATTGCTTTTTATAAAACTATATCATTTCATTTTTTTAAGTTGCTTGTTCACTTCATGGGGATACAAGGTGTCTACGATTTGCAAACTGTAAACGTATATGTTAATTACGTCATGTAGCAACATTCTTTTTGTATATTTAGCTTTGTTGTAGTTTTTGCTTGGAATAAAATCTTGCTCATATGTTTTATACATAAAAGTATAGTTTTGAAATGCATTTATGTTTTATAGTTGATACAAATTAAAAAAAAAAAGTGTGCATATGTGTTATTGAGAGTACATATGTGTTTTAAAATATGTGATTCGTCAATAAGTAAAGCTTTAAGAATGATTTGTTAATTTGTGCTACTCATTTTATGTTTACTTGATTGCATCGTCATGATCTTTAGACTGTTTAAGCGAATAATGAAATAAGTTAATTTTTTTTAGTGAATATAGAGTAATGAGAATAGAGTATGGGTAACATATTCTTTTAATTTGATTGGGCAAAATATTCATGTTTTTTAATTATACATGTTGTGATTTATATAGATTTATGTTCGAGTAACTGGAGTGTGAATATGTGTTATTGAGAGTGCATATGTGTTTTTACTGTTTTTGTGAATTTGACGCCCTCCGTGCATATGTATTATTACAGTTTCTGAGTTTAAATGTATTGAAACTGCATATATATAATTGGGTTCTCAAAATGATTATCATGTTTGAGTTGTTTCCGCATCAAAGATTGGATAAATCATGTAGAGATGTAAGTTTGCTCCGTCTATTTTATAATTTATGTAACATGTCGAATGATAATTGATGGTGGCAGGTTACTTAACGTTGTGGTTGCTAGGACAGACTTGTATCAATTAAGATGAGCGAGATGATAAAAACACATGCGCACAATGATTAAAAACACATGTGCAGATTTCATGGGTTTTTTAACCAGGCGAGGAATACATGTGCACGCCTAAAATATGAACCAACTGTTAAGGACATTGTATTATGCACATGTGCACGTTTCATATATTTGTAATAAAATTGAATACATGTGTAAACAAAATGACGTTTGTGATAAAGCTTATAACTAGAGTAATACCATTTGTAAATTTTGAAATTGTATAAATCTATTGATAAAGTTCTGTTGTTTGTATTTATATTTATGTAATATTTCTTAAAAATACATCTGCATATACAAAAAACATATGCAAAAAAAAATAATAATAAATAAAAAAAAATAAAAATAAAAAAAGGAATTGTCATAACGTACTTACTAGGTAACCTTCTTTTGAACAAAACACATATGCACATAGTTTTTTTTATACACGTAAATAATGCCAAAAGAAAAAAATAAAAATAAAAAAATAAAAGAGAAAAAAAAACCTGAAATTTAGGAACTTAAAAAAGCCTTTTCTTTTTTTACTAAAAACCAAAAAAAAATGTAATTTTACCATTATACCATTTTGAATTAAATAAAAAAACTTAATTTCCAAAAAAATCTGATTGGTTGATGCTGGTTCTCGCAGTTCTCGCAATTTATTTGGTTCTGAAAAGAACCTCACCCTATATATATATATATATATATATATATATATATATATATATATATATATATATATATATATATATATATATATATATATATATATATATAAAACATATCCAAGTATCCAATCCTATATAGGCCACATATGTATCACGTTCTATAGATTCATTTGATGCGGTTGCTAATATTGTTCACGTTAATCTGTTACGGAGTACTATTACGGAGTAATAGAAAAGAGACTTATTGTTATAAATATATGATATATATGCATGGACAGAATGGCTAGAAAGTTTGCACTATAATAGATTGGTGTTGTTTGGCTATTCTTTAAGTTATACAAATAACATTTATTTCACCTTTTGGTCTATGTTTAACTCAGAATCTGAAGGTTAAATACGGGTTGGCTCTCTTAATTTTTGTCACTGATAAAAGTTTATCCCATGTGAAAACGGGTCAATATGGGTTGTTTTTGTTCATCACATTTTACTTAACCTCAATACTTTATTTCACTTAGGTATGTCAGTATGATAACAAGTATGATAATCTATTAAGTATACGTTTTTATTTATTTTTTATTTTTTTTATTTATTTTATATATATATATATATATATATATATATATATATATATATATATATATATATATATATATATATATATATATATATATATATATATATATATATATATATATATATATATATATAATTGGCTAATTACATTTGTTGTCTTATATTCTCAAATTTTATAATTTTAACGTGTGGAATCTTTCTTCACAAGTAATGTACATGGTTGCTCTTGGGTTACACGTGATTCGTACTTACATTTTGACAACTACACCTCATTTTACCTTACATGTTAGATCTTGCTAACACTTATTCAGTAAACTGAATGGAACAATACATAAAAATGGATCATCGGTACGTCCTTTACACAAAACGCTCACTACAATAACACAAATCGTTAATTATCTGCCGCAAGAAATTCCGTTGCTATGCACGGGTACTCGCCTAGTAGATATAAATGTTGTTTCCACTTCCACCAACCATCGACTTTTGGAAGCTCACTTGTTATTGACATGATTATGATCAAGTTTGGATAGATGAACTAATTATAATGGAGTACATAACTAAGTATGACTAGATGTCAAACCTTTTCTTGTGATAATTACTACTCCTATTAAAAAAAACTTTATAATCATGATTTTTGGAAAGATTTTATTTGATTCGGCAAAGTAAGTATTCATTTTTTCTAAATCCATTTTTCTGTTCAAACATGCGGTTATGATGCAAAAAAAATAAAATAAAAAATAATAAATAATAAAATAAAAAAAATAAAAAAAAATTAGTATATAAATATTATTTGTTTCTTTGTTCCGGAAAAAAATAAAAAGCAAAATAATTTTTCAGTTTCTTGCCTTTTTCTTTCCTTCCCTTCGTAGAAAAGACTTGAAAAAGCAACCTTAGTTTCATCTTGCACAAAAAACAATTTATAGATTTTTTTTTTGAACATCACTTTATTAATAAAACTAGCAAGGAGCTAGGAAAATTAAGAAACTACAAGATGAGGATTTTTTAACCAATCAACCCAACTAAACGACACTTTACATCTATACCGACTCCAATAAAAAGAATACGAGACTACATCATCAAAGATAGTCGGCTTAGAAAGAGAATCCACGCAAAAAACACACTTATTTCGAAAGGTCCAAATTAGCCACCACAATCCGAAACAAACCCCTTCTAACAACCTTTTATGCTTAATAGGCATCCGGAGATTTGTGATCCAAGAGACCCATTCATCGAATGCATGCACTTCCATGAAATCCACCTCCCACCAATGACAAATCTTGCGAAAGTTATCTCTAGTAACATGGCAATCAAAAAACAAATGACTCGACGATTCCGTCACGCTACCACAAACGTGACAAAGAATAGACGGAATGTCTATACCTCTTCGGGATATATTAAGACGAGTAGGCAAACAGTCCAATCTTACCTTCCAAGCATGGATGTTTACCTTAATTGGCACTGCTTTTATCCATCTAGTTTGAGTAGAAACATCCGGAAACCTGTTATCATCAATAACCTTTCTTACCGAAGCTACCGAGAATACACCCGAACCATCAAGCGTCCAATACCACCTGTCAGGCGAGACACGAAGAACAACACCCTCCACGTGAGACGTCAAATCTGTCAGCTGAACTTGTTCCACTCCGCTTCTAGGCGCTCGACGAAAAGACCAGATCAAGCTCTCCTGTGATAGTTTAGAAGCCACGTCTACCTTCTTATTAACTTCCAACGCATACAGCCTAGGATATCTTTCTTTCAAAACCATGTCACCATGCCACAAATCCTCCCAAAAATAAGTATCTGCACCATTGCCTAGTTTTTTCTGCATAAAGTTATACAAATGCATACCTTTCGTCTTCAAGTTCTCTATCTCCTGGAGAATATTTCGCCAAATGGACTTTTAACCAACCTTGAATCTGCTACCATTCTTCCCATCTTCGCCATGAATGGCTTTAATAACCCTAGTCCATAACAAGTTCTTTTGAGTTGTAAACCGCCAAAACCATTTACACATAAGGGCTCTATTTAGCGCATATAAACTAGACATGCCAAGACCACCTTTCTCTTTGGGACACAAAACATTGTTGAACTAAAAGCTTCTCTTGTACCAACATGTGACAATCAAATTGAATTCAAGGAATCGTTACAAAGATAAAATGAATACCTTATTATCGTTATGATATTCCGTAACATCACAATGCCAAACCGAGCATCATCAAACATTGACTCGAACATAAGAAAGTCGAAACAACCAAAGAAAACAACAACAAGCCTCAACGACATCATCACTCCTCGTATTCGAATCTGTCAAACACGTAACAATACATTTACAAAGAAACCCAATATAAAATAAAATAACTAACCATTCCTCGTATTCGAATCTGTCAAACACGTTATAATACATATTTACAAAGAAACCAAAAACAAAATAAAACAACTAACCATCGAGATGAGCAAAAAGTTGACTTAAATGTCACCCCAAGAGCATATGCATTTTCTGCAAGGAAAATATTCAACGTTTTCTTTGCAACCAACACATACACATTTTTGCAACATTTGAAATTTATTTGGTAAAAGCCATCATTCTTATTTATAAAAACATCACAGGTTTGCTCACCTACCTATGTGGGAACTTTTGTTAGAACCTGGTAACTCACAAAGCAGCAAGTACAAATATCTAAAGTTGTAAATGCTTGAATATGTCATACAAAAAAGAGTACAAGGTTGTTATGTAGCTCCTTTCTTCGCTTGTGCTTGGCCTAATTTGGACGGGATATAGGTGTGCACTTGGTGTATTTGTAAGGATGAATAAATTACTATACTATACATCCAAGAACCGTATGTCTTAGTTTGGTGTATTTTTATGGATGTAAAAACTTTTTATGGACTTTTACCGATTGTCAAACCCACACCTTTTTGAATTTCTCTCTGGTGATGTGATCAATTCGCTCTCTCATTTCTTCCGGCAAGTGATGTTTCCTGTCTCCAACTAGTCATTTTCGGAAGAAATGTTGGTTTTCTTTCTCATGCCCGAAATCAAACCTTTGAATACCTGGCTTGTTTACCTCAATGCTTTTCAAATGCTCAAAACTACAAAACTTTACAATCTTTTCAAGTACACCATTCTCTTGCTCTTTAACAGAACTAGAACATCGGTATCTGAAAAATAGCCTACAATTTTTCTTCTATGGGTTTATTCCCAGAAACCAAAATGACAAATCAAATGTTTGAAGTACCAACAATGCATTACAACAACCTTCAGAAAACAAAGATATATTCCACCAAATACGGATACAAACTTGATTAAAGAAAATTAAAAACACACAAATGTACTAGTATTAATCAAAGGAAGAAGACAAGTTACATAATGCATAAAACATAATTTAATTGTTTAACACTGCTTTGAAATACTTGCGAGTTACTACGGAATTAAAACTACTTCTTGTGGAATTATCTCATTTGTTATGACTTGTGGTGGGAGTAGAGCATGATTTTTCTCTTGCGACCTTACACCTTCTGTCTACATTCTACCATACTGTGAGCTGGCGGGACCGGTATAGTTGTTGTTGTTCTTTTTGAAACTTTAAACCTTCCTCCCTACTAACTATCCAAATATAAAAAGTAGCAATCCTCTCGTACCATAAAACAATGTTGGTTTCTTGCTTGTAACTAGTTAGCTGACCATGTACGGTTCTAATAATAAGGATTTCATCACAATGTGACATCAAAGGATTAATGCAGCAACCCTCTACCGGATCAAAATATATTTGAGTTACCAGTCTTGATGGAATAAGTTCTTCATCTAAATATCCGTAGCGGTTTTCACAAACCTCAGATTTTTGATATCGAAAACCCTGGAAGTATATAATAAGGAAAAAAGGTTACAAATCAAGATGAATAAAACTAAGATTTTTGACTTTTTAGAGTCAAACTACCTTAACCATTTCTGTAGATGTTATATAATATCTGATGCAAAATATATCAATGGATGAAGTTTTAATTGTATTTTTCAATGGTATAATTTTTCATCAAATATTATATAACACAAAAAAGATATTTAATGTCAAAGTTGAACCAGTTTGACTAAAAGTCAAACTGGACATTTATTTTTGGACAGATGGAGTACTTTTACGGAAGAAAATAAAGCATTAACACGTCTAAAACATAGTGGATTAGATTGTATTTGCTCACCACTGGTTTTGTTTCCTCTGTATGGATGAAAACTCTCGAGGAATCAACAAAATAAGAGCAATTACTCTCTGAGCTTTTAAATGAGAAATCCAGATATAGTGCTATGTCAGTTGGGATGGACCAACAAACTTTACTCGAACGAATATCAAACGAAGATAGTCTACCATCTGGAGATAACCCAAATAGCTTATCTCCGTGAATTTTAACTGCCAGCATCTCCACCTCTCTTTTAAGTTGTAGATTATTTGCCCATATGCTATCATAAAATATAGAAAGTAATTCTTTAGGTGGCAATTCGTGTTGTTGCCCTAAGGATTGACCGCTAACGTGGTGTTCGGCCATTAGACGATCAAACATACTTTGAGGTTCTCGATCCTGCTTCGACAAAGAAAAGATTAGCATAAAAAAGTATAAAGTTGTAACACAAAAAAACAAAGAAGCATTTGTAAACCAAACAGGCATCAAGTAAGGGTTACAATTAAACATATATGGTTTTGGTACAAAAAATTCGTAATCTTATTCTAAACAGAAATTGACTCTATTACTTTGAATTTTTTCAATTCCCAATTCAAGTACTTTACTACCAATTATGGGTGGCAATTTGTGACCCGACACAAACAAAGTGACACCGAAGTTAACAAGTTCGGGTTGACACATATAAGCTTAAACAACACCCCTTAAAATAAATAAATAAATATTATGAATATCTTGTATACCCGACTAACACATAAAGGCAAAAGTTGTTAAAGATAGTCATACTTGACTAACGCATGACGACACTTAAGAGTTGTGTATGAGTTAAGACAAATATATGACATCTTACTCGGGCCATGCAAACAAAATTGAACTTGTATATGAAATAGCTGGTAGTACGTAAAAACATTATATTTCTGACTGTAACATGCCCAATATAGGACTCAAGCTGATTTCACATGTATACACTACACCCGAACTAGGTAATAACTAGATACTATGATTTAAGAATTAAAAAGCACACGAAAATCGCGGGAATAATAGGTTAAGGTTGTACCTGATCAACTACACTCAAGGCAATACAAACTGCATCAGCAGCATACTGGAGCGCCTGATACCTACAAGTGAAAATGTAAGACAGCTTTAGGCTAGAAACTAAAATTCCATTATTATACTTAAAGTTCACGAGTAAACACCAAAAGCTTGTAAAAAACGGAATAATATGTAACCTTGACTGTAGTTTTCCATTTGAAATTAATGACAATGCTAAATCCTGATCCCTCCAAACCCTACCATGA
>LBNU01027829.1:207633-313067 GCA_014162995.1 Artemisia annua | reverse complement strand
AACCTATTTTCGACCGAACGTCAACCGGTTGAACCACCCGGGTCGGAAACCGGGTTTCACAAACATTATGTTTAATTTCAAATCTTAAAACTTTTATTATTTTTCGTTTATAACCTATAAACTTTTTATTCAATAACACTAATAAAATCTCGTTGCCTATGCACGGCTACTCGTCTAGTTGACATAAAAAAAAAAAGACTAGTCACGTTTCATATCTCAAATTCAAACACTCCATTATTAGCTACTTAAAGTCCCGAGTAAACACCAAAAGCTTGTAAAAACGGAAATAATATGTAACCTTTGATGTATGTTTTCCATTTGAAATAATGCAATGCTCAAATCCTGGATCCCTTCCCAAACCTACCATGAGTCCCGCATATTTATTTCTAGCCTAAAGCCTGTCTTCCATTTTACTTGTAGGTATCAGGATTTAAACCGGGTCAACTTGCTAGGTTGGGTCGAAAACGGGTCAAATTAAACTGGGTCAACCCGTCGGGTTTGAAGTGTCCCGGGTCAGCCCGGTTTGTGTTTTAATTGGTTGTATTTAATTTGATAGATATGTTTTTAACTGGTTGTACAAAGTGAATAAATCATTGTACTTTTAAGTAATGGATAATGTTTTGAAACCCGGATCGACCCGGGTGGTTCAACCGGTTGATCCGTTCGGTCGAAAAATGGGTCGATTTAAACCGGGTTATCTTGCTTAGTTGGGTCAGAAATGGGTCAAATTAAACTGTGTCAACTCGCCGGGTTTGAAGCGTCTCGGGTCAACCCGGTTTATGTTTTAATTGGTTGTATTTAATTTGATAGATATGGTTTTAATTAGTTATACAATGTGAATAAATCATTGTAATTTTAAGTAATGGTGTGTTTTAATAAGAGTATTAATTACATTTATTTTTTTCCCTCATTTGACCATACATTTCTTAAAAATTCCACATTTCAAGTTTGACCATGTTTCCATTATAGGTAGTATAGAGATACTATTAGTCATCCAAATGATTATATGTGTAAAGAAACCAAGCTCTACTAAACCATGTGAAAGATAAGTAGATATAACATATATATTTAAATATAAGAAATGTGTATGCTTACTTGGTGGTGTAAAGATCCCATATCTTCAAGGTCGAGGAATCCTTACAAACTCCTTCTTCCACGTCTATGCCAACTTTGACCTTTCCAGCTTCATGGTCCGCTTTCAAATTTTTCATGATATCCTCTACATATAGATAAGAGTTCTCAGCCAATGTTTTTGGTATCAGTTCAAAGCTCTCAGCATACTTCGCAATTGCATCTGATGATGATCTGCAAATTAATACATCACAAACTCAAATTTATTTCTATCATTTCAAAACATATATTACGCATTTTAGGTTCAAAAATAGAATATAACAATACCCGGTTTCTTTGCAAGCAAATACCCTCAGTTGTCTGGCTATTTCGAATTCAGTGGCTCCAGCTCCAGGCACAATTCTACTGTCCCTGCATAATGCCTGAAACAAGAACAGTTAAGAGTTAAGGTCATTAATTCGTGTGTGTGTGTGTGGGGTGGGGGGATTTAAAAGTAATAATTAATCTATACTATGGGCTCCACCAAAAATTAAAAAANAATAGATTCAAATCAAATTAATATGAAACCTTGTAAGTATTGACACCGCAAACAACTGCCCTTTGGAGTTGTTCATAATATCTTATATTAGTACTTGCTCCCCCGAGCAAAATAGTCGCCACACCACCTTCTTTATTTGTAACAGTTACCCTATCACCGCGAGTCTTCTCAACTAAAATGGAGTCAACGTGTCCAAGATAATTAGGGTCTATGGTGCTCCCAAGCTTCAACTGCAGATTAAAATAATTGTTTATTAGCAAAGGTTGGTTAACATTAGCCATAAAAAAATGTAGTAATATATTATATATGTGGTGCTTACAAGAGGAACAGCGTCAGTTGTGCGGCAGAAACAGTCAAATTCAGAATTGGAAGCAATTTTTAAGACCATGATCCTGTAAATGAATGAACAATGCAACTTTCAAACCAGTATATATATAGAAATAAAAGATGCTGAAGTTTTGAGATACTAAAAGCTATTTGGAAACAGGTATCAATTGAGCATGATTACTCGTTATCGTCGCAGAATTGGAGAGCCTTCTGTCCTAAACCAGCTCCACAGCCTCCACTAACTATCACCTTTGCACGTGAAGCTTTGATCACTTCTTCAAGCTGTTGTGAATCAAGTAGAATATATTTATGGTCTTAATATTCACATTCAATGGTAGTTCGCCATTTTAACTCTTTTCAGCTAAGGGTATAACGGATACAAATAACTTGGATTTTAACTCTTAATATTCTTATATACCAGTGGTCCAAATACAAATAACTATTACCATTTAGTTTTGATCTTTTAATTGAATAAATATAAGGGTATACCCAAAAAATGTGACATGGTATATTATATTTGTCACGTTTAGAATTTAAGGTGGGCCAAATTATTGTTTAGTGGACTTATTTTAAAACAATAGTAACAAATATGTAGTAACTCCTTGAATCTTGGGGGCCAACCCATATTTAAACGTATAGAGAGTTTCGTTCTAATTGAGAGCACACATTCATAAACAATGAGGCCTGATTGCAACAAAACATGTTTGGAAATGAAGGAACGCACCTGCTCACTGTCTGTTGTATCAACACCACCAGCTATAACAAGCACCTATAAAACCAATAACCCCTTTCAGCTTCAACAAATGGATTTCACAATAAGGCTCTATATATAAAATTTATAGCATATATTTGTTCCTGTGCGTCTAATTTGTCGTAGGTGCATGTGGAATTCAAGAGCTAAAAAGACTGTAGATGAGCATCTAGAACTCCAGCTTTACAAATTACACTCACCTTTGCGTCGTGAATTCCCTTTATACTCCCAGCAACAGTATCAACTTTTAGAACCATGCCTCTAAAGGTTTTAGAGGCACCCAGAGATACACCCAAAAGCCTAGCAACTCTCACGTTATCGACATTAAAGTTCACAGGGTTCTTTGGGCAAACTTGAATGCATGCCTGCAATAATCAAATTATTCAAATATTAACAACACAGTTCGAGTATTGACCTAAGGATAACTTTTTGACAAGAAGAAAAAGAGATGTACCTCTGCAATAAGAGACAAGATATGATCCCTAAAGTATAGTTTACTGGAAACAGGAGCATTCATACGTAGAATGACTTGGTCTTTATTCCTCACATCCATGGTCTCGGAACCCTCCTGGACTAAAGCTTCTAAAATCTCACCCACCTGTAAACAAACAAAGAGTATAAGTTCGGGTCAATACTTTAGCAAATACGAGCAACTAAATATGTGAATTCCGGATCCAAAAGTTATGTAAGGTATAATGTATAACATGTATGTATTTGGTTCCATAAATTAAGTTAACTTTTATGTAAAATGCAAGGATTGTCACCTGCTGTACTATCTATCAAAACATTGATGGCTTACAGTTATTTTTTGGTGGGCTCTTGGTTATGGTTTTCGTTTAGTATGGTTATGTACTGCTATATTTAGTATGGTGCGTTGCTTAGCAATATATAAATGCTCGTATAAATAAACTAGGAGGTATAAGTCTCACAAGAAAGTAGCTTGGTCTCTAACGAAACAAGCATACTAATAAAGAAAAGTCAAACATAATATAATTTTTTAGTTGAACAAACTACCTTTTTACTTGCTTTCTTGTAACCATGAATGATTTGACGGGGATTCAGTCCCATCTTGATAAGCTTTTTGGCCCCCTCGAGATGTTGGCCTGCAATTGAAACAACTAGGACGGCTCCATCACCAAATTTCTTCAGCTGTTGTTTCGCTGCTAGTAGCAACACCTTGGGTGCGGGATGCTGAAGCTGAACCACAAGCTCGTTCAGAAATAGCTTGAAAACAAGCTGATGCGAACCTAACATTACAAAATGGTTAACGTTTTTATTTTTGTTCTGGCTAATGCTTCAAAATCTTTACAGATAATTATTATATGCATGTAAATAATATCCATCTCAGAATTTTTACCGTAATCCCGATATCTTGCACGAAAGTATTACAACTACTTATATTTCATAAGCTCCAGCTTATTTTGAGACTCGTGGGCTTATACCAGTTTATTATATTATGATATGATAAAGTGTACATAAACTCTGAGGGCTAATATAAATTAAGGTTACTCATTACAAAAAGTAGTTTACCACGGGGACCAAGTGAGGAACGAGCAATTTTGGAAAGCTCTTCACAATCATCGATATTCTTATTAAGCGCTTCTCGAGCCTGTTTCGACAAAGAAAAGATTAGCATAAAGTTAATCCACTGCATGCACGTTATTATGATTTGGTAAACCTATAAACATAAAAAGCGATGATTTTTTTTTTTTTTTTTTTTTTTTTACCTGTTTCGTTTTCTCAGCCCTTTCTAGTCGTCGTATTATGACATCCTCAGCATCAAGCAGATCTTGATTTCGTCGTTCGATGCGGTCCTTGGCCTTCCGCATCATCTTTGTCGATTTTGGTTTTGATTCATCATCATCTTTGGTAAGCAGTTTGTGTTGTTGTCGTTTGATTTTCTGATTTCTATAGAAAAAACGAGGTGACATGTTTGCTGCGGCGCATGGGCATTACGTTTTGATTTTGTATAATAATACCGTCGCTAAGAATAATCTAGAAAGAGATACGTGAGGTCAAATCTAAATTGGATCAATATTCGGCCTTTTTTTTTTTTTTCTTTTTACTTTAGAATTATGTAACCTAAATTTATTTTATTTCAACTTTTTCTTTTTCTTTTAGTAAAAAGATAGAATAAGTATGACTAGATAAAGCCACATCATCACCATTTAATCCATGTCAGCACAATTAAGTCCATGTCATAAGTCTACATCATCACAATATTTATTAAAATATTATTCAAGCATCTAAAATTCAGAATTAATAAAAAATAACCATGGTGAGATTCGAACTTGGGTTGTTTGTAAGATTAGCAAACAAGATTACCACTAAACAAACATTTTTTTTTATTATATCTTGCAAAACCAAATATATAAACCCCTGCAACAAAATATTATCAAATCTTTTACAATAATAATCCCTTACAAAACATTTTATCCATTATTAAAAAACCGGACGTATATTTTTTCACAAAAGCAAAATCCTAATCATCAAAATTCTCTCCATGAAGACTCCATCACAATTATAGGGTTTTAATGATCTTAACGTGTTTTTTGCATTTTATAATAAAGATAGTTGTTTTGTTGTTCTTGAAGCTTTCATAATGTATGTTTTTGTTTTACTGAACCTTTGTTATTGTCATGCATAACTATAATAGGCTTTTTATTTTTTTCACAGGCACCATAATCCCTAATCATCAAAACTCTCACCGTCAAGAAAACTCCATCATGATTTTAGGGTTTTCATGATTTTCAATGTGTTTTTGTACAGGTTAAAACACCAACATCATTAGTGACAACCCTCAAAAACCATAGGGTTTTGATTGTAAGGTATGTTTGATAATCACAATTTTTATTGATTCAATTTTAAGTGTTTTCAATTAACTACTTTGATATTATCCTGGAATTTCTCATCAAGATTAAAAAGAAAAAAATTGTGAAAATGTATACATACACATATATGTTTCCTGGATTGATTGCTTTTTTTATTAGTTCCTCATTCTATTATGGTTATAAAGACAATGGCACTCCAATAGCAGATGCGATCGTTCAGCTACACGAGGTAAATATTAAGGCAACACATGTTATGGAATTGATGATTGCTGCTAGAAAGGTTGTACCTATTTTACAGATGGGTGATTTATGACTTCTCTTGATATGGCAGGTTTGTTGACTTTCATTAACTCTTTTATTATACAAACAAGTTTCTATGATAACCACCATATATGGTGTAGGGTTTTCAATAACCATAATGAAAGCAGAACAAGCAATATTGCAACGCCTACGTACAATAATACAAAAGAAGATCAAATGGTAAATTGTCGATTCAATTATGTAATGTATTATTTGTAATCGGATGTGTATAAGCATATTCATATTTAATTGTTTTATTTTTTGGTTTTCAGCTGGAATAAGTGGAACATCTTCTGTTGCCCCATCTCAGAATAATAAATGACCATGTTTAAGACAAAAAAAAACCAATCTAAACACTATGTTCTAAATGCTTCATTGTATTTAATTGAAGTAGATCTGTCATGAATGTTGTTGAGAACTTGAGTTGTAGGTTTAGATTTGATCTTTATGACTTAGATGTAAAACACTTTCGTATTAAGGGGATGTTTGCCTAAAGCTTAATAGTTTATTGCATTATCGGGATGCAATAAGCTGTTTTAAGTATCCACACAGTTTATGGCTTAGCTGCTTATTCAAATTACATAGTTGTTTTGTTTACGTTATAATGGAGGAGCTTAGCTATAAGAATTTATTCGGCTCATAAAAGAACAAGTTCATTTAAATAGGCTAATCCAAACACCCTCTCAGGTTTGTCACTTTATGAGCTCACTTTTCTGTAGTGAGCTGTTTATAGAGTAGCTTTATTTTTAAAAAGTTGACAAGTCAATCCAGGCACTATCTTCTGCATTGTCTTATGACATTACATGATAAGCCAATAATTATATAAATTGGCATAAGCTCTTTGAATGAGGTTTCCTAGACATCAACTAAGTTAACCCAAAACACAGTATAGCAGAAACATTGCAGATAAGACAGGTAAATGTAGTATCGCAATAGAGGCTTCATACCCACTCAAGACTGGTCGATCAGAACCCACCCAACCCTGGTCCATCACCCCCATCACCAGTCACACCTGAAGTGGTTTGTGACAAGTATAGCACATGCCCTGAAGCCACCACTTGCTTTTGTATCTATGAGTATTATGGCTATTGTTTTACTTGGGGATGTTGCCCATTGGAAGGTGCATCTTGCTGTGATGACCACTACAGTGGCTGCACACATGATTACCCCATTTGCAATGTACGCCGTGGAACCTGCACAATAGATTAAGCCTAAAAAAAAAGAACCGGGTTGACCCGGGTCACTAAAACTCTGCGGGTCTAATTGCGTTTCGAAAATAAAAAAAACCCGGAGCCAGTTGAACCGGGTTCTAAACATTGGTTGAAACTATATATGTTACTTTTGTTTTGTGTTCATATGTTATTCTGCTGGTTGGAGAGTTGACTCTTTTTTGGTTTTTCTTATATGTTATGCAATCATCATATACTCCGTAATAGGAATTGATATTACTAGAAATAGAAATGGATATGTACTCGTAAAACTTTGTGGCTTAATGTTGTAACTTTGTTCAAGTACAAATCGAGAAAAGGCGTAATCATTGTCCTAAAACTACGATGCTCACATATGCATCATGTTACTCTTTGTCATCTATTGATTGATAACTTCGTATCTCTTGATGATTTACGTGCTTTTGGATATATTGTTGTAGAGATTCCAACGGCCCAGCATCTCACCAAGTCCATCATATAAGCCCAACTGAGGTTCCATTCTAAAACCAATTGGTGATAGAAGGAGTAGCCCACCAAGCTTATATGTTAACTTTGAGATTATAGTTCTACCGATGTGGGATTGGGTTTGTACACCCAACAATCCTCCCCTCAAACCCAAACCACCATGGGCCTCCCCTTCGACTATAGCCACGATCCCACCTTTTCCATACCGCCGACCTTTACCATCGGAACACGCCGCCTTTTACCGGCTTCCTTTCGGTACAAGGTTTACCGGGGAATCCACTAATACCGTCGAACCGGGGTCTAATCGAGGAACACCATCCACATCATCACTGGGGCCAACCTGTCCTGATACCACTTGTATGAAGATCCTCCTACGGCCCAGCATCTCACCAGTCCATCATATAGGCCCCAACTGAGGTTCATTCTAAAACCAATTGGTGATAGAAGGAGTACCCACCAAGCTTATATTGTTACTTTGAGAGTTATACAGTTCTACCGATGTGGGATTGGGTTTGTTACACCCAACAATTGTAATGATATAGGGGCAGTAAAATGTTTGCATTTACCGATATAGCATACTGATCATTAATCATCATGAGTACAGACATAGATATCCACGAACAATATATAAACATCAGTTTGCCAGCTGATATTCCCGATAACTTGAATGAATTTTGACCACAAGACGAAGATCTCACTTATGAAGAGGTTGTCCTGCAACAGGTACTTATCAAATAAAGATTACACCCTTTCAAATGAAAACAAATAAGGTTCGGATAAAATTTAACAAAATTCGATTCGACAGGCAAGTGTCTGTCATTCATATCAAGAATCTGGGACAAACAGGGTTGTGACTATTGAGGACGATCACATAAGTGACTCAAGTTGTTCAGAGGACGAGGATGAGGTTGAGGATGATGAAGCGGATGAGAGTGAATCGGAAAGGTGACCGGTACGATCTTTTTGCATTCGCATGGTTGTGTAATCCTTGATTTCTGATTCAATAGACTTACGGAGTTAATTATGCATGTGCATATATTAAGAAAACCTCCTGATCGAAAGGACTTGTATCAATAAAATATGAACGCTAAATATACACCTTATAGAACTAAGAGAGGTTTTGTATCGATAACATATGAATGGGGAATGATACAAGAAAAAAAACGTGAAATACTAATAAAAACTCTTATAGTAATGATACTCCGTATTTGATAAGATATCTACAGTTTTAGAAAAATCTTATTTGATTAAATATGCAATGTAAGTATTCATTTAGTTTTATAACCACTTCTCTTCTCAAACGTGTAGTTTGAGTATTTTTACCAAAACGATATCACGAGCAAACGGTGCAACACAGATGGTCAAATGTTAAAAACTTGATTCATGTTTGCGATACAGGGAATTACTCATACCCATAAGCAAGATCATTTACAAAGAAAACCAATAAAACATAAAATAAAAGATATATACAAGAAAAAAAAAACGATAGAGATAACAAAAATGACTCTATATGTCACTCGAATGTGGAAAGAGTATACACAAGCTAATCCTAGCTCGAGGACACGCAATCCCCATTATAGGAACACTTTAAAGTCTTACGTTAAAGTCCTTCACATTCTTTCTTATAAACGCATCACAAGTTAACTCTCCCACCAATGTGGGATAAACTCCACCTATCTTAAGTCAAAACACTTACACTAGGTCCAGTTTCAGACATATAATAAATCCTTACGAAGCTCTTAAGTCTTTGTGGTTAAACGTGTTCGAAACAAGCGAAAAACTTTTTCTCACCAACAGTTTTGCAACATGTTATAACTTTATACACAAATTATAATTTTTTACACACTTCATGTTCTACCTCTAATTTTAGCAAACAAGATTCGCAACTTTTTGGCAAGCAAAGCGAGATTGGTAATTTTGAGGATCGTATATGTGATAATAATTAACTCTACTTTTTATACCAAATTGTGTTTTCTATCTTCAGTAACATATATGGATCATCTAGGTAATTTACTTTGCTTTTGAGCTCCAACTAGGCTCAAGGAGATTCGAGATTGACTCGAACTCAGCTCGGATAACTCTAATCTATATCCAGGGCCGTCCCATGAATTGGCGAAAATTTTGAATGCCCTGTACGAAATTATATAATGAGACCCTTCGATTAGCAATGTTATATATAAAGTGTCACAATTTATAAGATATAATGCAATTAGTTATCAAAACGTTCTAACATATTACCCATTTAAGATATTTTACCATTTAAATACTCTTTTCTTTGTTAAAAATATGTCGACACATGCATATAATCATTAACGAGACAAATTTTGGGGCCCTTAAAATTTTGGGGCCCTGAGCGGTCGCTCACCTTGCACATCCTCAAAGCCGGCCCTGTCTATATCTAACAGATAGTTTAATAATATGAGAGATACAAATCATTGAGATATGTAATCTTTGGAAACATAATTAATCCTAGTATTTTCAATTTAAGTTACCTATCTCAATATTTTGTTTATGTTTTGCATATTTCATTTTATTAACGTGATTAGGAGTTTTAGTGATAGTAATGTAATTATAAAAACGTTTTGATCAGTATTGTGATGGGAGTGTCGATGTAACCCTATCATTTTGCTTGTTTATTAGTTTTCGAAATAACCGTTCCTTTTTTCTCGAAAATTGTTTGTTTTTTTTACCCACAATAATAGGGCTTGTAATGGTCCTAATGGACGAGTAGAGACTACTTATATAAACCACGCACACAAAATACTTTTCAAAAATTTGGTTTACTGTAAACTAACTTGGATTTTTTTTTGGACGTGACACCGTCCTTTCCCAAGGACCGTACCTCTAACAATCTTTATTGTTTCCTAAAAATAAGTTAAGATCGAACCCTAGAACAGGGGTGTCAAAAAACCCGACCTGGACCAGCTTATTTGAGTCGGGTTACTCAGGTCACTAATTGTATTCAGTTTATTCAGGTCAACCCGAATACTTAATAAGGTCGAGTATCAGGTTGAATATGTTTTGCTAACTAGGGTTTGACCGACACAAATAAGGGTTTTTGTTTTATTTTTTAATATAGTTTTTATAAATTCTTACATACCACTAATTCCCTTGATGCATGCTTAATAATTATTTATTCTTATGGGCCTTGGGCTCTCCTCAGTCCATTACAATACAAGAAATGTGCAAAATTCATTATCTATTTAAACGAGTACAAATATGCAATGTTATTAAATTTTACTCATATTTGGGTTGACTCAAACCCGAATGGCCCGACCCGAGTGAACACGACCCTAACTGACCCGAACCGGCTAACCCAAGTTCAAACAAGATCGGATTCAGGTATATTATTTTTTAGCTTTGACCCTACCCAAATTGACCGAACCTGACCAACCCAAACCGTAACACCCCTACCCGAGACATATTTATCAAAAACTCTCATCTTTAAAACCTCACAAAATACACACACTTTTAAATCATCCTCCAAATGTGAGTAAATCTTGCAGCCCATCAAAGAGCCTTATTATTTAACTTTAGTTGACCCATTTGGCCAGTTTAAATGATTTATTTTTACTCCTGTTGGATAAATGATGAGTATGATATTTTTCTTTTTTAGTATTATAAGAAAGAAAACTAGAGGCCAAAAAGTCAACAGTGGCATATATTATATTTAGTAAGTATGGCTGTCTTTACATCACCTTCCAGACACTTTCCTCTTCCTTGGCTTTCACTCACTCAAACCATCTCTTTCTATTTTTGTGGTGAAAGTTAACTAAAAAAAGGTGTTCTTCATCTACCATATATCCAACAAGGTAACTATAGCTAACTAGCTCTTTTACTTGATGATCATAGCTGTACTTCCATTAAGTTACTATAAGACTTCTAGGAGTCAACAAACCTTAACTAGGATTTTGTTTATTTGTATAATTCTTGGAAACATAGTTTGTTAATATTAACAGTTGTTGTTCTTGTTTAGGGATCATTGTTATCTTGCTCACTTGTATGTTGTTGAAAACAGTGTTTTGAAAACCGGGTCAATGATAAATCCGGTCGAGACACCGGGTCAACCCGGTTTTCTATAAAATAAGATTTGATTTCTAACAATACAAAAATCATATCTAATCAATATATTAAGCCTAGGAGAAAAAAAAAAGAAAAAAGAACCGGGTTGACCCGCGTCACTAAAACCCGGTGGGTCTAATTGGGTTTCGAAAATAAAAAAACCGGGTTACATTTGGCCCCTTTTTGACCGGAACCGGTTGAACCGGGTTCAAAACATTGGTTGCAAGTATATATGTTACTTTTGTTTTGTGTTCATATGTTATTCTGGTTGGAAAGTTGCCTCTGTTTTGGTCTTTCTTACATGTTATGCAATTATCATATACTCCGGGATAGAAATTGATATTACTAGAAATAGAAATGGATATGTAATACTTTGTGGCTTAATGTTGTAACTTTGTTTAAGTACAAATTGAGAAAAGGCGTAATTATTGTCCTAAAACTATTATGCTCGCATATGCATCTTGTTTCTCTTTGTCATCTATCGATTGATAACTTCGTATCTCTTGATGATTTATGTGCTTTTTGGATATATTGTATGATATAGGGGCAGAAAAATGTTTGCATTTACCGGATAAGCAGAATTTGGACTGCTTATACTGACCATTACATCCATGAGTACAGACATAGACATCCACGAACAATATATAAACATCAGTTTGCCAGCTGATATTCCTGATAACTTGAATGAATTTCTGCCAGAAGATGAAGATCTCACTTATGAAGAGGTCATCCTGCAACAGGCAAGTGTCTATCATTCATATCAAGAATCTGGGACAACCAGGGTTGTGACTGTTGAGGAGGATCACAGAAGTGACTCAGGTTGTTCAGAGGACGAGGATGAGGATGAGGATGATGATGAGGGTGAGGGTGAATTGGGAAGGGATGAGGATGAGAATCAATCGGAAAGGGATGAGGATGAGGGTGAATCGACAAGGGATGGAAGTCAAAATTCACAAGAAGCTATGGATGAAGCGTATGCTAGATCCTTGCAGGAGTTGGGGGAGGAATTTGACGAGTTCTTTATATCAGAATTCAATAGCAATGCAAATGGTTATTTACAACTTATTCTGGCTTCAAATTTATAGACTATATATATTTGCAGGTCAAAATCTTTATACCTGCGTTTCTTATCATGTAAATATAACTTGACATGTTGTGCAGGTACGNGACCTGAGTGAACACGACCCTAACTGACCCGAACCGGCTAACCCTAGTTCAAACAAGATCGGATTCAGGTATATTATTTTTTAGCTTTGACCCTACCCAAATTGACCGAACCTGACCAACCCAAACCGTAACACCCCTACCCGAGACATATTTATCAAAAACTCTCATCTTGAAAACCTCACAAAATACACACACTTTTAAATCATCCTCCAAATGTGAGTAAATCTTGCAGCCCATCAAAGAGCCTTATTATTTAACTTCAGTTGACCCATTTGGCCAGTTTAAATTATTTATTTATCTTATCAAAGTTTACTCCTGTTGGATAAATGATGAGTATGATATTTTTCTTTTTTAGTATTATAAGAAAGAAAACTAGAGGCCAAAAAGTCAACAGTGGCATATATTATATTTAGTAAGTATGGCTGTCTTTACATCACCTTCCAGACACTTTCCTCTTCCTTGGCTTTCACTCACTCAAACCATCTCTTTCTATTTTTGTGGTGAAAGTTAACTAAATTAAAAAGGTGTTCTTCATCTACCATATATCCAACAAGGTAACTATAGCTAACTAGCTCTTTTACTTGATGATCATAGCTGTACTTCCATTAAGTTACTATAAGACTTCTAGGAGTCAACAAACCTTAACTAGGATTTTGTTTATTTGTATAATTCTTGGAAACATAGTTTGTTAATATTAACAGTTGTTGTTCTTGTTTAGGGATCATTGTTATCTTGCTATCACTTGTATGTTGTTGAAAACAGTGTTTTGAAAACCGGGTCACTGATAGACCCGGTCGACCGGAACCGGGTCAACCCGGTTTTCTAAAAAAAAAAAAAAGCTTTGATTTCTAACAATACAAAAATCATATCTAATTAATATATTAAGCCTAGAAAAAAAACAAACAAACCGGGTTGACCCGGGTCGCCTAAAACCCGGCGGGTTTAACAGGTTTCGAAAATCAAAAACCCGGTTAAATTTAGCCCCTTTTTGACCGGAACCAGTTGAACCGGGTTCAAAACATTGGTTGAAACTTGAAACTATATATGTTACTTTTGTTTTGTGTTCATATGTTATTCTGGTTGGAAAGTTGCCTCTGTTTTGGTCTTTCTTACATGTTATGCAATTATCATATACTCCGGGATAGGAATTGATATTACTACTAGAAATAGAATGGATATGTAAAACTTTGTGGCTTAATGTTGTAACTTTGTTCAAGTACAAATCGAGAAAAGGCGTAATCATTGTCCCAAAACTACTATGCTCACATATGTGTCTTGTTTCTCTTTGTCATCTATCGATTGATAACTTCGTATCTCTTGATGATTTACGTGCTTTTTGGATATATTGTATGATATAGGGGCAGTAAAATGTTTGCATTTACCGGATAAGCATACTGATCATTACATCCATGAGTACAGACATAGATATCCACGAACAATATATAAACATCAGTTTGCCAGCTGATATTCCTGATAACTTGAATGAATTTCTGCCAGAAGATGAAGATCTCACTTATGAAGAGGTTATCCTGCAACAGGTACTTATCAAATAAAGATTACACCGTTTCAAATGAAAACAAATAAGGTTCGGATAAAATTTAACGAAATTGGATGGAACAGGCAAGTGTCTATCATTCATATCAAGAATCTGGGACAACCAGGGTTGTGACTGTTGAGGATGATCACAGAAGTGACTCGAGTTGTTCAGAGGGCGAGGATGAGGATGATGATGATGATGATGCGGATGAGTGTGAATCAGAAAGGGATGAGAATGAGGGTGAATCGGAAAGGGATGAGGATGAGGGTGAATTGACAAGGGATGGAAGTCAAAATTCACAAGAAGCTATGGATGAAGCGTATGCTAGATCCTTGCAGGAGTTGGGGGAGGAATTTGACGAGTTCTTTATATCAGAATTCAATAGCAATGCAAATGGTTATTTACAACTTATTCTGGCTTCAAATCTATAGACTATATATATTTGCAGGTCAAAATATTTGTACTTACGTTTCTTATCATGTAAATATAACTTGACATGTTGTGCAGGTACTGCAGAAAGTTCAGATTCGGGCCAAGATGACATTGATCCTGATAATATGAGATATGAGGTACATAGACTTATTCCAGCTTCAGGTTTCTTTATGTTGTAAACTCAATTTTGTAGAGGAACCAGAATTGTTTCTTTATGTAATTGTTGTTTTCTTGTATAGGAATTATTAGACCTTACTGAAAGCGTCGGTGTGGAAAATGTAGGACTATCAGCACTACATATTTCCCAGTTACCGACCTCCATCTACAGATCAGGAATGTTATCAAATAACAATGAAGAAAAGTAAGAAATAGCTCGTCTAATATATTTTAAAGATTTAGCATCTGCTTGAAATTTCTAATGTATTTGGTTTACTTTTAGCTGCGTGATATGTCAAGAGTGTTTCAAATTTGGGAAACGTATGATCACATTGCCTTGTTCACATCAGTATCATAGTAAATGCATCATCAAATGGTTAAAGCTCAAGAAGGTAATATGCTTGTCCTGCTTCTATCTATCTAACATTTGCCATTGCTTCCGTCCCCTTTAATCGAGCTCTGTAATCATTTTACAGAACTGTCCTATTTGTCAAAAAGAGGTAGTTTAAGCCTTTCAAGTTTCAAGTACTGAAGCTGAAGCTGAAGCTGGTAAGGAAGTTGCATTGCAGTAAATTCATCCAAAAATAGAAAATCCAATTTATGTTTTTCAGCGTTGTGTTTTTTAAATTTCATTCTTGTAAATAAGTACAATAGGAAAAAAACGACAGTCGGGATACTCAATAGTTGGAACTCCTTTCGGATATCATTAAGAAATTTTCAAGCTTTAAGGTACATACAAAAACTTTAGGAAAAAACATTAGACAGCAGAGAACACTACGAACGAAGCTGTTTGGTCCAGTCAAAAGGAACCCAATCTCGATCAAAATTTGCTACAGCTTGTTTCTGAGTGTCTACAGACTCATGCCTGTGACGACGATGCATGTCTTCTCCTGGTAAACCAAGCATACCCCTTATGACATTAACTCCAAAGCTGCTCTTCCAGTGTGATTCATCATCTATCACATGAACAAACCCTTTCTTCAGGCCAAACTCCACATGGAAGTACGGAAAGTCTTTTGGTACAGACCTACGCAACCCTTTTTCACTTGTATCAATCAACTTCTTCGCATTGTGTTGGCTCCACTCGTCTTCAGCTTCATCAATTGCCTGTTAAACAAAAACCGAAACCATGAGCTAACATAACCACTATATCCTTGAATCTTGATTAGATATCGTAACGGTTCGTATATTATCAAGATTAATACAAACCTGTTTGAAATACATAGGAGCCTGTTGAGCAATATCTTGAGGCAAAGGGATACACTCGACCAAACAATGTCTCTTTTGTTTCGCCAATCCCATGACGGTCTCAAGAAAGATAACATCTCTACCTTGTTTCCGAAACATTGTCACAAGACATTTCTTGAAGTTTCTGATCTCATCCCAGACATTCTCGTCCACAGCTCTTGTCGCTAACTCGTGCTGAAAGAAGTTAAGCATATAAATAAGTTTCAAATACAAAACTTTTGTGCATATAATATTATTCTTAGAACTATTAAATAAACTAAACTTACCTGCATGGGTAATATGAAACAATGGCCCGGTGCAACAGGTTTCCAAGGAGGTAACATTAGATAACTCTCATTTGCGATCGAAACAACAAGATGTGGTGGCCTCGTAGGATTCTCAAAGCAGAAAACGCAACGCTCTTGTTCAGTCATAATGCTCATATATGAGGATCATATCTGTTACGATACCATGTTAAATAATATACGTGGATCAATTAATAGGGTTTACGAGTAATACTTCTAATGGTTATGATCAACGTTTGATTATAACTTAATCGAAGTAACACTCAGGAATTAAACAATGGCAGCAAAACATGTAATTTAAAGAATAAAAACATTGATTTAATAATTCTTACGTGATTTATGCTCGGACTTTTGTTGGTCTTGGCTTAGGGATTTAGATTGGGATGCGTTATATTGCCAAAACAAATTCAATAGATTTATACATAACAAATTCCATTAAAACAAACAAATTTATGTTTTGTTACATGGGTTGAAGATTGGCCCAAAATACTTCTTCATTGAAGACTAATATCCATGCACAAACGTAAAAAGCTAATGGCCCAAAGCTATTGTACTGGCCCAAAAGGTCGTATGGCATTATAATTAGTGCGGCACAAACCGGTTTTTTTTACCAAAACCGAACCGGTTTTAAAACCGATTTCGGCTAGTCAAAAACCGATTTTGCCTCAAACCGTCCAGTTTAAAACCGGTTTTGGCAAAAGAAAACCCAAACCTGTAATACCCGGTTTGCGACCGGTTTAAACTTTAAACCAATCACCTTGAAAACATGATGAAAAACATATTAAAAGTTTTATTAATTAACTTTATAAAAGTTGAGTGTTCATTTCTTCCAATAAGCTTGAAACATGATAGCAACAGTTGATGTGGTCATTTGATCCAATGAACTTGAATCATGACTACGAAATTTAAATATTTATCAAATTTGTAGCCATGTAGCAGTTGGTGTGCATGTTTAATTCATTATTTGTTCCAATGATCTTATAAAATACCATTAAATATTGGTTGCATACTATAAATAAATTTTAGTAAATGATAAACTTATGGCTAATAGTGAAATTAGTATTTAATAGTCCACGATTTATTTTTTGAATGTCTCAATTTAATTTTTCACAAGTAAAAATATATTGAAAGGTTTGATCGAGTTTATCATATTACTCTTGCTTGAAATTGTTATTACAAATTTTTGAAAAAGACATTAATTAAATAGTTACGGGTAAAAATGTCAATCTGCTCCAAAAAAAAAAATGTAATAATTATATTTTTTTAAACTGTGTGTTTTTTGTTAAAAGACAATTATTTTCAGACGAAGGGAGTAGATTCAAACTCAAATGGAATATATATGTGGAAATAAAGAACATCATAATACCAAAGGGTTAATGGTAACTCATGTTGTGTGAGAAACTCCCTAATCAAATGGTACGGTTGTGGGTTCAAGTCCTGCTTAGAACATGTGAGATAAAATTGTGGTGTAAGTGTTGTGAGATAGTTAAAATTGTCATTATAAAAAAATCAATAGTTGAATAAGAAAAGAAAGAACCCATCATAAAAAGCAAATTGAAAACAAGTATGAAGTGACATTTAACATTTTACTAAGGAAAAAAAAAACATCATCACAAATAGAAAACATCATAATAAGCAAACTGGAAAAAATAAATAAATAAATAATAAAATAATAATAGTAAGCAAATACTAGTAGAAAACAAGTATGAAGTGACATTTTCTTAAGGAAATGAAAGTATCATTTTGCTGACACCATTGGGCTTAAAATGATAAAATCTACTCATACAATTTTGAGCTATGATTATTTTTTTCTTCTTCTCATTTACGAGATTTTTGCACATTAGGATTTAGGTGACATATATATTCCATCAATTGCATAAACTTCAGTGTAGATATAGCACAAGTAGAAAGTAGCGTTTAATAATAAAAAATTATGATATATTGTTTTGCTAGAAGTTCATATAAATTTTTTTAGTTTAGTATATTTTTTTCTACTTAGCTTATTGACGAGAGTGCTTTTAGTTTGAGAAAAAATAAAAATTTTCTATTTTCAGTTTTGCAAAATAGAGGGGATTAAATTTTTTACAAAATGTAAAAAATGCATTCATGTAAAACTGTTTTCTATTTTGAATAAAAAGAAGAGGAGTTATAAGGGAATGAGGTGAGATCTATGCGAAACAAGTATCACTTAAAAAACAAATAAGCCAATCTCAACCATCCATCCACCTTTCATCTAATGGCTAAGATCAAATCAAAAAATAACAAAGGAGGGCAAAATTGACATTTTAGCTCATTTAATATAAAAACCCACTTTCCACCTTTTTTTTTAAACAACATATCTTTCAAACGGTAAATCTTCAAGCTACGAAAAATATACCATCGCGACGAGAATTAAATCATCTTTTTATAGATATGCATTGTTATATACTTTCGACGAACTTTTTTTTTTTAAATTCCGTCTAGAAAAATCCTACGGGATTCGTAAAAAATCCCATGGGAATCGTAAAAAGACGTTTTTTTTTTTTCAAAATTTCCGTCCAGAAAAATCCCACGGGATTCGTAAAAATCCCATGGGATTCGTAAAAAGGCAATTTTTTTTTTCAAAATTTTCGTCCAGAAAAATCCCACGGGATTCGTAAAGAAATCCCATGGGATTCGTAAAAAGGCAATTTTTTTTTTTCAAAATTTTCGTCCAGAAAAATCCCACGGGATTCGTAAAGAAATCTCATGGGATTCGTAAAAAGACAAAAAAAATTTCCAAATTTCTGTCCAAAAAATCCCACGGGATTCGTAAAAAGACGAAGTTTTTTTTTTTTTTTCAAAATTTCTGTGAAGAAAAATCCCACGGGATTCGTAAAAAAATCCCACCAGATTCTGTATGATTTATCTTGTCGATAAATCACAAAGGATTCAGTATGAATCCCATGGGATTCTTTGGTGCATCCTATGGGATTCATTGTGAATCCCATGGGATTCTGTGTGAAATCACAAGGGATTCATTGTGAATCCAAAGGGATTCGTTGTGAATCCCATATGATTCACAATGAATCCCTTGAGATTCATACAGAATCCTATGGGATTTACACAATAATATAGTGTAGTTTAAAAAAAATGACTTCAATGGTATTTATTTTTAACAAGACTTCCATTATAATATAGTGTTGTTTAAAAAGAATGAAAATTTTGAACAAGTAAACTAGCTTAACAATTCACGAACTATAATATAGTGTAGTTTAAAAAAAAATGGTCTTTATTTTTAACGAGACTTCCACTATCCTCTTTTTTGCACCAAGGATAAAAGGTTTCTAACAATAAAATGTAAATTTACTTTATAAAAAAGTTAAAAGCTACTATTGTACAAAACTGTGTAAGTCTACTGTCTAGTACTCTTTTAGACATGTACGTGGTCCCTATTGACCATTTGTTGGCTGTATAATTGAAATTATTTCTCTCACTCTCACCCTTTTGCAAAGAATAAAGTCAATAACATACAAACGACGTCGCTCCACTTTAATTCATCTTCATCTTCTTTGTTAGTCACCTCCGACCAAAATGTCCGGCCAACTCAGATACCTACGCACCTTACTCAAAATCGATCCAAGCGACGTCACTCCACCTCCTGAAACTGACAGCAAGACATTTGTATTCGTGGTTTCTCCGGCGAACCACCGTCACCTCCTAATCTCACAACGCCACTAACGCCGGCGCAATCTCCACCGTCAAGTAAGAATCTAGCTTCGCCACCGCCGGCAATGAGAAGCAAATTATTTAGTAAAGATTTATTGGGTTTGAAAAGAGATTAGATCTGATGAATGTTCGGTAATGAAAAGACATAACCACCCCTACAGCTAAATGAGTTAAGACAAATGAGTGTAAATGTAACCGTTGGATCAAAATTAGATCAAGGGCTGAGATGCAGCGGTTTGTTCTTTAAATATTTTTTGTTCCGTATTGAACTTTTCTCATAAGGGAATAAAGAAAAACATAAAAAATGTGTTTTGTAGCTTCCCTTATTAAGTTGCAGAAATGCATGCATGTTTTGTGTTTTAAAATGTGTTAATTTGATTTGAACAGAATCTCTATTTTTCTTATTTTATATAAAACATTTTGTAAAAAACATGAGTATTTTCTTTCAACTAAACACGCCCTTGTAAAGGACCCTACATATTTGTTATATGGATCGAGAACCTTAATATCTGACCTCTAAGAAAATGCACGTACGTGTTCCTCTATCGTTTGATAAAACATATGTAATACACTTCCATCCACGTCACATATGAACCCTATTGTATGAAAATCGCCACCAACCTAGAATTAAAGATATAATGCTTTATATACACCTAACCTAGAATTAAAGAGATGCTGCTTTGTATACACCTTCATGTCAAGACATTTACGTTAAAAGTGACCACCAACATTGAAGACGAATTTTCATGATGGAGAAGAAACGAAAAAGCAAAGGGACATAATTCTCTACACTCGTCTCTATCTAACAACAAGTTGAACTTGAAAGCCATAATATGAGAATATAGGTTATTAAAATGATAAAGACATCCTGTACATATTGCTGCTTAATTTATAGATATATTATTGTAAGTTACGTACAGTGCTCTCAAGTAAAAAATGAAACCATGCACTTTAAATATGAATATGTCGTAATAGATCATGTGTTTAAATTGAAAAATTTTATATTATTTAGTAAAGTAATCAACAACTGGCAAAAAAAATTCCACTTGAAGAAATAAATAATATTAATTTTATGTTTAAGTATTAATATAGTACAAGGTATAGCATCTAGCTATGCCTAATATATTGCATTATGCGTGATTTGCATTGGTTAAAAACGTCACCAGCCACACCCCACCTTCTAAATTTTATATAGTACGGATATAACCTAACCTTCCAGTCTTTTTAAACACATGAAGTAACATTAACTCTTGAATTGTTCCGTGCCAATGGGTTCTACTTATTCGACCAACAATAACGAGGGATCTCGTACGTCAGGTCTTGGAGACTTGCCAGAGAACTGTCTAGCTAGGATTCTTGCATGTTTAGATCCACCTGATATATGTAACTTGGCGCGTATTAATAGAGTTTTTCGTCATGCATCATCAGCTGATTCTGTATGGGAAGTGAAGTTACCTGAAAACTACCGGTTTCTTGCTAAGAAACTGATGTTGTATGATGGGAGTTTCGAGTGTTTAGCTAGGAAAGACATTTATGTTGGATTGTGTTGTCCCGTTCGTTTCTCTAGCGGTACCAAGGTATAGTATGACATTTTTCTCTTATAAACATAGAGTAGCACGATTATATATATTGAAAATGTAAACTAAAATATAAACTAATAGGTTATGCATGCATATGCAGGAAGTGTGGATGGATAAACGATGTGGAGGAATATGCATGTTGGTTTCGTGGAAGGGGATGAAGATAGTCGGAATTGATGATCGAAGATACTGGACTCACATCCCTACCCAGCAATCCAGGTTTGGCTTCTCTACTACTTGCTATTCACCTCAGCCTGTCATATAGCCTTTAGGGGCCGCCACTAGTTCACTCGTTGAGTCTCTTTGCATTATCAGCTAACCATATATCGCTATATTCATTTAACATGATAATTTGTTGAAACCTTAAGTGTTAACTTGTGTAATAATATTGATTATTAATCTATCCAAGATATACTTAAGCTTCATTTATTGATTGACCGAGAAAGAGTGTAAACCTTGCTAGCTTAGTCATCCCCGTACGTGAGATACTTCTTATTGAAGGGCAGAACCTAAAATATAAGTATAACGTTAAACAAGTAAGTGTAACTTTTGAGTTAAGACAATCAGAAAGTTATTAGATCATCGTTGTTTGTTGAAAAGCAACTAAATTGGTTTCAAAACGATGGTAGTTTATTGCAAAAATATACTTTCATTAAGAGAACCATTAATAGAATTCTTTTGTTAATACTTACCATATGATCATAGAGTTTAAGAAATGAGTAGAAGACATATAACTTCTTTGATATTTTAAATCCATGCTCCTTTTATTTTTTATTGGCTTTGTCGATTTAATCTTCGATTGGCCCCGATCGGACAGATTCCGGTTCTCAGGTAAATGGTGAATCGGCGATTAGACCTATGTCTCGGTTCCGAGCTCTTCATATGCATATACGTTAGGCTACCCTCAATGATAGCTCGTGAGCACCCGTGAGACACCCAGGTCACGCTTCACCCGATTGTGGTGATGTGACCTCATGCGTGAGGAAGGCAAAACTAGGGGACCCATGATGTCTTATTATTTTTTACTTTTTGATTTGTGAGTGTGTGAGGTATTTTGTGAAGTATGTTTGTATAAAGTATGTATTTTAATGAAATGTGAAGTGAGTGGTGACTATTGTGAGTGAAAGTTGAGAGAAAGTGAAAGAAAATAAATGATTAGATGAATCAAAGATTAAAGATAAGGGGATGTAACCATTGTGAGTAGTCTTACATAAGATGATTAACCTATATTTGCATTAATCGGAGCATGTGTTAACATTGACCATGGGTCAAAGATGGACCCGAGAAAAGTTTGAAACAATCCATGGACCATCGATCATCTTGTAACTTTCAATTTGTTTTACATAGACATAATTACTAGAGAAAATTTTATAATACACATCGAGATTAGAAGAAAACGATAGAAATAATGTCATTTTCATATTTTTAGCGTTCTTCTTCATTACTTGTTTTATTTTCATTTATTTCCATGCCAGCACAAGAACATCAAGTTGAAATATGTAAAAGTGTTTGTTAATGAATTACAGTCATTATGATAAACCTAAAATCTTAATTACTTTAACGTGTATAAATTATAAAAGAGTTTGTTTAACAAATGCTTTCAAAGCATTGTTTTAGGTTTAAGCAATGAAATTTGATGTTCATTAAATTAAAAAATAATTAGTAACATTTAATTAATATAATTTTCAAGTTCAGTTAATTGTAATAAATGCATTTTCTAAACGAAGAAAAAAAAATGTTTAACTAATACATTCTAACTTGTGCCCTTAAGACACTCGTTAGACAAACCCATTATAAAATAGATCGATCAGTTACATTTTCCAATAATCAAATATCGCATATACTCGTCAGGCAATACATCATTAAGCAAAAAAACTTGTGTTACTAATTCTCTCTGGTTTTGATTGTATTTATTTCATATATTATATAGCATAGTTAGCAGTAAGGATTTTACATCTTAAAATTGTGTAAAGTTGATTGTTATACGTAAAAAATAATCTCATTAATACAGTTAAAGTTTATGGTGTACATAGATTCCACTCAATTGCATACCTCCAACAAATATGGTGGTTACAAGTAGAAGGCGATATAGAGTTCAAATTTCCAGCAGGAAGTTATAGCCTTTTCTTCCATATTAAACTTGAGAGACCATCCAATGGGCGGCGATGCTCATCTACCACACAAAAAGTCCATGGCTGGAACATCAAGCCAGCTCGGTTTCAATTTTTAGTATCCAATGGCCAACACGTGATATCAGAAAGTTATCTAAATGAACACGGAAAATGGCTAAACTATCATGTCGGGGATTTTGAAGTTGAGGATTCATACAAGCCTACAAAGATCAAGTTTTCGATGACGCAGATCGATTGTACACACCAAAAAGGTGGCTTGGCATTGGACTGTGTATTCATTTGTTCCAATCGAACTCAAAACATGATGGCAACATATTAGATATCTATATTATTCACTTTTCTATCTAAAATATAATTTTTGATCATTGCTAGTGAAATGATTGTCACAAGCAGAAACTAAATTGTTGAACCAATACACGCAAGTAGATGTTCATCTAAACATGTGTTTGTCTAATCTAGCTTAATTATACTATCTTAATAGGCTTAATTATGATCATATAATTTGGTAAGCTTATTTTCAATGATCTTATGAATTTTATAAAAAGTCATAAGCCTATATCAAATAAACTAGGATAAACATCCTCCAGCCACTTTAACTTAGTTACTGACGGCTTTTATTGTCATTAGTGACTAAATTGAAGTGACGAAAGACATCATCATAGTGACAACGCTAATCCTTGTCACTAAACTGATTTTGTGACAAAATATGTACCATTACTGACCAAATCAATTACTCAATGCGCATGCCAATATATGTTTTTATGTTAACTTAGGATTTAGGAGTACGGGTCAAGAAAAAAAGCGGTAAAAGAAAACATCTTGTTTTCCACGACTTATATTTTACAAAACAAATAAAATAGAGATTGCGCGCAAATAAAAAAATTTCCATCAAATTATCTACAAAACAGAAAATATGCATTTTCTGATTTAACAAATGAAACTATAAAACAGTTTTTTGTGTTTTAGTTTCTTTGTTTTCCTTGTAACCCCGTCTTTTTCTTTATAACCAAGGTTGCAAAATTTGTGAATCGGTAGTGAACCTTGTAGCTTATAATCGGTCTAGGCGGGATTAATCGGTGATTAATCGGATTGGCATTTCTAGCAAATTTTGGGTATTTTCGGCAAGTTTGTGTATTTCCGGCGAGTTTTAGGTATTTCTGTCAAGATTAAAAAAAAATAAAAAAATAATAAAAAAAAAATAACTTGTAATGGAGTTAAACAGTTACTATAAGTGATCAAAATAAGTTTACGGTGAGTTTTGAGTACTTCCGATAAGATTTGCAGGTTCTAGGCAAGTTTGACCACCATTGACCGACGTTGACCATGATTGAGCTATTTGTTTAACCCAGTTAAATAAATCGGCAAGGTTGGTGACCCTGTAGTGCCTAGGCTGCGATTAATCGGCCTTGTAGACCTTTTTTTGCAACACTGTTTATAACAATATTATATGATCGTTTTTTCTATATTTTANTAGGTGTTTTGTGGGTTTGGTGGGTTTTTTTTTTTTTTTTTTTTTTTTTTTTTTTTTTTTTTTTTTTTTTTTTACACAAAATTAAGAATTTTACGTACCATTACATGATGATGGTTTGTGGTAATAGGCATGTTTAAATAAGATAAAAGTTTGGATTTCCTAGCTTAGTTAAGTTAATTGGTTTAAACTACTTTTTTTGTTTAATTCTTTCAATTGTCAGATTTTGATAAATTGATTTGAATTTACTAAATCGCACACGGTCAATTTACTTTCTTGTTTTTAAAACTTTGCAACCTAGCAACACGATGATCAAGTAGCATGCATAAATATTTAATTATATGGATTTTAGTTTCAAATAACACGTTTATATTAAGGGTAGATTTGACTAATGAAACATACATGCTGGCTTAATTTGCTGCTAAAATAATTAATCTTATAATTGCGTTCAGTTTAACAATTTGCCAATCAGATAGCACGTTTATGGTGAAATTTATTACTTTTTCTATTGCAATTTATTTATTTTGCATGTAATATTCTATTAACACATATATACAACAACCATTGCACGCGAATTTATCGAGCTGAAATTGATCCACATGAACACATGCATGCATTGCTGTTAAACTAAGCTTTTTGACAAATTAAGTTTTGATTTCAAGTAGTCTTAAACAATGTTCGAAAAGGCGTGAGGCGTGGCGTGGCGGCACAGTCACGCCTCAAACCTTACGCGCCTTTGCGAAGCCTTGGCGTTTCTTAAGGCGTGCTTAAGGCGGCAACAAAATATTTATAAATTTATGTATTTATAATTTTATATCATTTTATAAGAGCAATTTCAAATACTAAAGCCCAAATCCCAAATAGTCAGGCCCAAATACGAGGCCCAAGTAGGAATTAAGTTTTGAAATTACGAGGCCCAAGAAAGAAATAACCCAAATACTTGAAATTCAAGCCCAAATCCATAAATCCCCTAAATGCTTCTAAAAATGACCCACGCCTTACTAAAAAGGCGCGCCTTTGCACGCCTTTTCGCGCCTTATTCCACGCCTTTTCACACGACACCTAGGCCTCACGCCTTGGTCCATTTCGTGACGCCGAGGCCACACCTCGCGCCTGGTCTTAAATAACATAGTGTAAACCCTCTTAAGAAATTACTCCGTAATATTCTTTTGATTTATTGAACTTTTAGCATTGATTATTTTGTGTTGATTACTTCTCAAGTCAACTCAGAAAACCCAAATCAAAACTTTTTAGTCAGAGTATATTTTCTACGATAAAAGAAAAATACCAGCTTGCATTATTTAAAGACTTATTTGATGTTTTTGGGATGTGGGAATTGGTTGTCCACGATGGACTGACAAACTTGCACCAATATTTTATACTTTTTGCTTCTCAATATTTTTTATTTTTTTATTTTTTTATTTTTTATTTATTTTTTATTTTTTACTTAGTTGTAGGCATGGACTAGGGTTCTAATTGAGTCAAGCTAAACTCGAGCTTGTCAATGTTTAAGATCGGCCCGAAAATTATATGATAGGCTTGAGCTCACCTCCATAGCTTTAATCATCAATGTTTGAACTCGGTTCAAGTAATATTCGATTAATGCTCGAGCTCGGCTCGAAAAGCTCGAATTTATATAAAAACATTATATTTGGTAAGCAAACTCATTACTAAAGTAAAAAATATACGCGATGAACTCAAAAGGAAATACGTTATACAAAGCTTTCGGGAAGATATAATAAATTTATAATTATTATACCAATATTCGCATTAGCCTCGTGATTGTTTCACTCCACAACTCGATCATACAATCGCAGAAACAACGCATCATCACAAATCAACCGAATTCAGTTTAAGGTAATTTTTATTTTTACTTATTGTTCGGATTAAAACAAAATTAGGTTACTAGATGTTTGATGTTTGATGAATTAAGGATTAGTTTTGTACTTAGTTATTGATTTTGATTGTTGGATTCAATATTGAAATCAACCATGAATCCATATGAAGCTTACTGAATCATGCCCGCAAACTATTTGTTAATTTGTCTATTTGAGCAACTTATGTAAGTGATGCAAATCAAGTGTTTGATGAAATGCCTGAATGAGATAAAAAAATCTTATTTTGTTCATAAAGTTTTCTTTTGTTGAATGTAATGGTATACTATGTTTATGTTTTTATTTTAGAAAAGTTGTATGGTGTTATAATGTTAGGATTGATGGGATTGATGCACTCACAATCGATCACACAAATTGAATGCGTATTCGTATGGTATTTTGATTTTTTATTTTATTACTCCATCCGTCCCATAATAAATGTCCACTTAGACTTTTTTTAGTCTTTCTTCTTCAACTTTGACCATTAATATTTTTATTTGTGTTACATAATACTTAATGAAAATTATACCAAATGAAATTACATTTAAAACCAATCAATTCATATATTTTTCATCAAGTATCACATAACACAAATAAAGATATCTTTGGTCAAAGTTTAATAAGAAAGACTCAAAAAAGTCTAAGTGGACATTTATTATGGGTTTAATTGAAATAAACTAATAGAGCTAGCCCGCCCATCGGGCGGGTCTTGAAGCTAGTAAGAAATATGTGTGATAAAAATATACATGTATATAAAGGTCCGAAAATCTCGATAAAAGCTTGATCCAATCTATTGAAAGCAGGAGCTCGGCTCGTTGTGTGTTTCGAGCTGGTTTGTTAGGCTTGGGCTCGAACTCAATAAATGCCCAACTTTATCGACTCTAGCTCGAGCTCTAATTGCTTAATAAAAGCTTGTCTCGTTTGCAGCTCTAATAGGAACCATCTTGAGTACAATAAATTTGAACTTAATGTAAATTTGTCATTGCCTTAATCAGAAACGAATAAAACCACTTGCTGTTGGAAAAGGTTACGAAAATAGTGGAAGATGTTGAGTTTGAATTAATAAGTTGGTATGATACGCCAACCATCATCTCGAATATTATTCTTTGCCATATATCCATGAGATATGTTTGCCTATATGTAATCATTGACCCCATTTTCCCTGATATATGAAATTTTAGGCGTCTCCTTTTATTTGTAGACGTTGTGCCACCACTCCATCTCTATAAATATAAAAGAAAAGCACCAAGAAATTCGAGATGATGATTGGCGTTTCATACCAACTTATTAATTTTTAGCCAATAACTTGTTTGTTAATGCTATCATACCAACTATTAGCAAATAACTTAATCATAACTGTTATCATTTCATCCTACAAATCCTACTACACACACAACAATATTATATAGTTTGTTCCCACTCATTCACTCTCTGCATCCAAACCGTCAATTCTGCCACATGATAGGATCCTGTCAGTAGGCAGATTTATAGAATGTTTTAGTAGGAATATTTAGCATCTCTTATCTGAAATCAAACTAAAAGGAAAACTTTTGTTGATGTAAAATTGATCAATATTTTGTCAAAATAAAATATTAATATCCAAACATATATAATGCATTTTTTTCGGATAATAACAGCATTTCTAATAAAGTGTCGATCGTAAACTTACACTCTGATCCCGACTTTTGAAATGAAAGAAAATTAATTATAAAGCTGAATTTGATGAAAGGTGGTTTGGGATGTTTTACTATCCTTCCATTCTACTTTACCTGCATAATATTTATATCAAAAGATATTAACTCAAGAATTTTCAAATACTCTTTTGATTCAACGACTATCTACTAATTTGTTGTCGTCCCTATCAACTGGGTGTGTTATGTCATCTACTATGGTGGTTTATAAAAGAATTTATAAAAAGACGAAAAGGTCCATAATATTGTTAAACATAGTGGACATCAATTTCATGCTTACATGACATGAAGAAGGTCCGATATTTTAGACTTTTTCACAATTTAATGCATTGAGTTATGTTATGTATTTATAAAGTTTTAACAAGTTTATCTATAGTGAGAATAGGTTTACGAATCTAAAAGTTTTAGGTGTTTGTGATGTGGCATAATTATAAACCTTTGTAAAGGTTTATCATAGTTGTTGCTCTTAATGTTATCCAGTTCAACTCCTCTTTAGATTCAATGTATAGCCACAAATTTGACTTAGTTTATGATGATTTGACGTATTTTTGTTGTACGAATGTATTTTTATTGTTTATGCTTTTTAAGTGTAATACACAATTAAATACTAAAGTCTTATTCTCAACATGATTACTTTGTATTTTGTGTACTTACGCGTGTTCTTGTTTATTGTGTGCAATAATTAACGTTGTTTTGATATCTACCGAACCTTTTAGCGTTTCATTTTAGTCGCGACGTTTGATTTAACTCCACTACACATTATAACTAAAAAAGTGTCATTCTCACTTTTAAAAATATCATCATCATCCATATCTTCAAAGTATAAAGCATGGCGTCCTCCTCTTTTTTTAAAAAACGTTCCAACAAAACAAACATCCAAGAATTCCATCCCCACCACAATCAACATCAATGGTGTCCTCAACATCAACACCAAAAATCTTCCCACATGCAAGCGTTTTGTTTGTGTATGTAAAAAATATAACAGCAAATTACCGTCAGGGTAATCAAAATGTCAAATCTACTGTTTCAGCGATACACACAGTAGCTAACGATACTGCTTTTCTCAATGCAATAATTATCGGAGTAAGTAAACCATCATATCGACACTGTCAAAACGATATCTACGATACCAAACGATAGATATTTTCTCAATATTTTCATCATCAGCCTAACTGACCTCACAGTAGACCTCACAGTAGACTAACAACTCTAATGTGATAGTCAATACCGCCGAGATACATCGGCATAGTATTCATAACTGTCGAACTTTGATTGTTCTCATTGGGATTATTGTGTTAAAACAAATAACATCAATTGATTATCGATTGTTATTGGTAATTTTTTATTTCCTTTATTTTATTTCTTGTGTTAAAAATAAACTTGGTTTAGAGGGATGATCTTCATCTTAAAATATAATCTTGACATGACATAAGATAATATCATATATAATCACAAAATTATAAAAGGAAACAACTTAAAATCTCGATATAAAATTACGTAAAACTAGTCCGAAAACTCTTCGGTCCTCTTCATCTTATACTTTCATTATAGTATGAGAAATATGTGCAAATAATCATGAAGATAAAGAGAATGAACACTACCGGTTCGACATTTACTGGTGTGAAGTGATCAAGACTTATGCTGAAAACATTGTATTTGAAAGGAACTAGTGTCATGTATGTATGAAAAAAATGTAAATATTATTCATGGATAGATTGTTGAGGGGAATAAGGTTAGCGGTTAATATATATATATATATATATATATATATATATATATATATATATATATATATATATATATATATATATATATATATATATATATATATATATATGTAATCCGGATCGATTGAGAAGAGTTTTAGATTGAGAAGATTGAGAAGTAATCATCGCCACTTATCTCATAAAACCAACTCAAGGGTATGATGTCTCATTAATTATATTTAGTTATGAACACATTTAATGAGAATGGTAATCCCCTACATTCTCTACGATGAAGATGGTTACTCCATAAAACTAAAGAATTACCTACAATTTATTTTTCAATGAAAATCAAACCTAAAGAAAATATGATCACAAGTCACTCCAAAATAATTCGGTTGGTTCTTATATTTTTGATCAATCAAGTTGTACTGTCTCAAATATTTTCAAACTAAAATACTATATCATAACTTTTGAACCAACTTTTGTTGCTTTTAATTTTTGGACAAAGTTCCTACGTCTTTTATGAATCAAGATTTGGTTTTAATTTATAAGTATTTCTACATATTGTTGAATCGTAAGTTTTATTTATATTGAATCATATGTATCTTGAATGAATCATGTATCTCATAGGTTTTATATCATCATGAAACAGTGATATATATGAACATTTATTTTTCTTTTGAATGTTGATTATTGCTTTTGAATTTTTCTGCATAAATTCATGCAAGTGACATCTTTATACTCTTAAGGATAGTTAATTATTGAGTCATTATTATTCGATCAGTAATGATTCAAAAAAAAGAAAGAAAGAAAGAAAAAAGACTCAACTATTGATTCAATAATCCGAGTAAGATTCAAAATCAATAGCTACCAATTTGTTTTAATGATTCACTTATTCGATTATGATTCATTATTCAATATACGAATCAATAATCGTTATTAATTATAGGGTTATTGGCAAAAAAAGGCATCATACTTGCCACTTTTTGTCATTGTATGTAGCGTCCTTTATTTATTTTATTGTAGCACTAACCTTTCTAAATCGTGTCATTGTGTGTACTTTGCGACTTTTTAGTCATGTGAAATGACCATTTTACCCTTCAAAATGTGAAAAAAGTAAGGGTAAAATGGTCACAAAGTACACACAATGGTACGATTTAAAAAGCTTGGTGCTACAATCAAAAAAAATAAAGGACGCTACATACAATGACAAAAAGTGGCAAGTATGCTGCATTTTTTTGCCAATAACCCATAATTATATACCGGAGATGTTCACTAATTTTGTTTTGAGTTGCATATCGGAGTATGATTCAAAATTAAGATGAAGAAATAAAAACCGCTATATTGTTTGATTCACTAATTGAAAATGATTCAAATAAAATAACACTAACAAACTCTTTAAAGATTCAGCGTCTACAAAACTATCATAATTAATTGAATCGTATAAAGACATCAAAAAGAAAAAGAAAATGAATCGTATATTAATGTTATTCTCTTTAGTCGAACTTTGGGCTTCTTGGTGTTTCTATTCAATACAATAAGGGGGCGTTTGGTTCGCCGTAATCTGATGTAATTGGATGTAATTGTAATTTGATTACATTACGTAGGCTGTTTGTTTCGTAGAATGGAGGGAATTGTAATTCAGATTACATTACGTAGGCTGTTTGGTTTGCGTTGTAATTGTAATTCAGCCATTACAATTACATCAAAGGAGGGAATTCAGATTACATAGGATGTTGGATGGAAAGTTTTAAATTACGTTGTAATTCAGAATTATTATTATTATTATTATTATTATTATTATTATTATTATTATTATTATTATTATTATTATTATTATTATTATTATTATTATTATTATTATTATTATTATTATATAAATATTAAACTAATAATATTTATATAATAATAAATAATATTTATTATAATATTATTTATATAATAAGAATAATAAAATAATATTAAATTATAATAATAACTATATAATAACAATAATTATTATAAAAATAATAAATATTTATTATAATAATAATATAGAATTATAATAATAAAATAATAATAATAATAATAATAATAATAATAATAATAATAATAATAATAATAATAAATATTTAATATAAATATTAAAATAATAATATTTTTATAATAATAATATTTATTATTTTTATTATATTTATATAATAATTATAATAATATTTATTATTATTTTTATTATTTTAATAATAATAATATAATAATAATAATAATAATAATAATAATAATATTTTTATATTTTTATTATTTTAATAATAATATTATTATTATTATTTTTATTATTTTAATATTATTATTATTATTATTATTATTATTTTTTATTTTAATAATAATATAATAATAATTAAAAATAATAATAATAATTTTATTATTTTAATTATTTTAATAATAATATTATTATTTTTTTATAATATTATTATTATAATTATTATTTTTATTTTAATAATAATAAAAATAATAATAAAGTATTATTGATATTAATATTATTATTATTATTATTATTATTAGTAATATTATTTATTGTTAATATTTATTATTTATTATTATTGTTATTAAGTTTTTTTTTTATCTTTTTTGAATTACAATTACGTTGAGATCCAACCAAACAACGTGACATAATACATCAATTACAATTCCAACACATTACAATTACAACACATTCCAACTCTTTGAATTACAATTCATTCAAATTACAATTCCTTTGACAGATTACAATTCCTTTCAAAACATACTGCGAACCAAACGCACCCTAAGGTTCTATTAAAATTAATGATTGATCCAGTAGATAGGGTGTGGTCAATGTATATACCATTCAGTGAAACAAAAGAAGAAAAGAAAAAAGAACGAAAAGATAGCTTAGGGAAAACAAAGCATGTATGTCCAATAATGTTGACGTCAAATTCGGATTGTGGAAAGCCAAATTTGTAACCCCCTATTCATTACTTTATTTTTTAGTGATTCAATTACTTTCTTACCCTTTTCATCTTTAAAAAATGTTTATATAATCATTATAATTAAATGATATCAATGGTCAAGATTACTTCTCATTCTTCTCAATCAAAAATTCTTCTCAATGAAACCAAATCCTATATATATATATATATATATATATATATATATATATATATATATATATATATATATATATATATATATATATATATATAGGGAGGGAAATTGAATGCCACGTGATACTCATGTGACAACATCAAATTTTGAATGTTTATCTCCTGTATATCACATGAAACACCTAAAACATATTTTTTTTCCTTCTAAAACATGTATCCTATACGCCATGTAGACCTTTGATCTGTAATCATTTGCTACATTTTCCCGACGTGAGACCTGCAGGACTCGATAATTTCCGAAACTCATAAAACACTTTTCATTCACCATATATATTAAGTTTATACCAAGTTTTGACATTAAAACACTTGGAAGACTAGTACCCTCCTTCCAAAATAATTGTTCCTCGACAATAATCACATAGTTTAAGAGAAACATAATTATTTGTGTTTTTTCTTTCTTACTTTTTAGCCAAATGACACCTTTACTCTTAACTAATTAATTAATGTCTTTATTAAAGTTTGTAATATTTGATTCAAGCAATGATAATATAGTAAACTCGATCAAAATTTCCTATCTATTTTTGGTGGTGGCCAATTAAGTTGGGACATCCCAAAATGAAAATGTGGACTATTAAGTTAAAACGAAAGAAGTATATCAAAATATGGGTATTATGCCAAATACCCAATTTCTACCCATTTTGCAACAGTTAAACTTAACACATTCATGTACATATCAAGACTGGAACCTGGACATAAAACATTTAAAATACAATTTACAACAAATTTTACAAACACTTGAGGGTTCTAAACTTGTTCAAGCATGGGTAAGATCCCTACTTGCCTACTACACTCAAAAATGTCAAGTAGCTTCAACTTCTAACACTTCCATCCTCAAGCTTTATTTTAACATTTATCTTGCGAGCTGGACCTACAAGAGATGATCAACTAAACGCATAAGTAATAATGCTTAGTACATAAATGTCATAACAAGCTAACATCGCAGATCTGAAGATCATACCATAAAACATAGTTAGTTTAATAACTAACTAAGCTAAACTAGTATTGGAAGCACTTACATCACACCAACACAAGTTGGCCTAAACACATGTAGGCCTAACCACATCCAACATAAGTTAAACCTAAATTATAGCAAGCTAAAAGACTAACTAAACGCGACATGTTATAGCTAATATACTTACTCAAAACGCGACTATTCTATCTCAAGAGCCAATCACCAAATCACTTGATTCCTAAACAAGAATCACTAATAACACTTCATTTCTCGTATAACAAAGGGGTAATATTCTATATACCAAACATCCTCTAAACATGCTTATGATCATTTATCCTGATCATATAGAAAAACCCCCAAATCATCAACTTGATCATAAACATTAAAGGAGCTAAATCCTTTAACAACTTCATAAATTCAACTCATAAACCTCTTTTTCCAAAATTCCCAATTTGAATTACATGAACCCTAACTCTTAGTTATGCAATTCAACAAGATTTATACATACTTACCTTACGGGGATGATGGTTATGTACTAATTTCACAAGCACTTGATCACCAAGTGTTTTCTTCTTCCCTCTCTTGCTATCTCATGTATCATACATACACTACACCTTTCAACACACTTTTGGAAAGTGTTAGAAATTCTTTCTACACACTTTTGGAAAGTGTTAAAAAGTCAAAGGATACTTGACTTAACTAAAAATCTGGTACAAGTTTGAAAATATGACACTTTTGGTCCCTCTAGTCTCATTTTTATGGCATTGGCCTCAAATAATTTTCTACATTTATACACTTAACACTTTGACATTTAGTTTGACTTTAAACTTGTTTTCCAATGACTAACCAATTATAATAAGTTTTCTAACACATATTTTGGTAGTCAAACTAATATAATTGCAATAAAATAAATAAACTACATCGTCGGGTTTTGGGGTGTAACATCGCATGTGTGACGAGATTGACGTGACTAATGTGATAGTTTACTCAATCACCATAGCAAATGGATGGGAAAAACTGGCAAGTATTATCATATTGCAGCAATTACACAATGTCGTTAAGGTATCGTAGAAGTTCGTGTGTTATCGATTTCAATTTGACTTTTCAAAATACAACTTGGAACCATGTCGAAATCAATATCAAATTAAAGATGAAACTATTATGGATTGAATGGTCTAATTTTTAGAACGTAAAACATAACAAAATTAGAGATGTCGAAGATTTAATCGGTTATGAGGTGTGAAAATTAAGAAAAGAGTAGAAAAATTACACTTTTTATAGAAAAATTGAAAAAGAAAAAGAAGAAGGAAAAAAAATTGAAGCACTTAAATGAAAGAGTGTGCAAAGAAAGACACTTTTTTTTATCAAATTTCTCAGTATAAATCAGTCCCAATGTGATACGACCCAGTTAGGGGTTGTATCGGGATAAGGCACCACTTTTAGCGTGTCCGAGCTCCTTCAGAAAATAGAAAGAAGAACTAGATATTTGTTTATCTTAAACTTTGATTGATTCATTATAATAAATGATTACAAGAGTATTTATAAGACAAAGAAGGGTAAAACCCTAGGACCTAAATAGGCCATGGGCTCGGGCCCAGGCGTATCATTCCTCACTCCTTCAAAATCACCTTGCCCTCAAGGTGTTGTCTTAAAACATTATTAATTGACTTTCCTAAATAAACATGAAAACAGTCCTAAACAAAGACACGTAAATAAAGATAGATCATATGACATAATCTTTATGCCATACGTTTGGACTTCCTGAGTCATTTGGGCAGTCCATCCTCCTGCAACATTGGCGTAATCCGGGATCCCATAATTTTCTTTGAATTGCAGCCTTCGCCTTTTTCTTCTTTCGTATTCCTTTTCCTTGACATAATACAACACCATTCTTCCATCTTCCGCTACCCATGCCATAACACTCCTCACTCCTTCAAAAATCACCTTGCCCTCAAGGTGATACGAAGAATATGCAGATTGAGAGTCCGCTAATTCCTCGTTTAAATTTAAATTTATTTCATCCAAACAACTATCAAATTTACCACCTCCATCCTTAAGTGTCGATATCACTCTATTCAACTCATCCTCGCCAACCTTAAGCGCTTCGCCACCTCTCATAACCTCTTCAACTCCAATATACTCATCAGCATTCAATGACTCTTAAGCCTTAGGTGCGGCAAATTCACCCTCTAATGGTAGAATGTCATCTATTTTCTTTTCAACGATGTGCTCTTTCTCTTCCTTTGCAATTGTCTCAAAACGAACCTTGGTGATACAAGTTTTGAAGAAGTCTTCTCCCAAAGTTAAATGATTGGACCTCAAAAATTCCCAAATATCTATGTTAGCGAAGCGTGTTTCAGCCGCACGGGTCAATGAAAAAGCTTCGTCTAGAGTTCTGGGATTTGACCGTAAGAGTAAACATTGTAGATCTAGTTTAAGTCCGGAGATATAAAACGATATAAGTAAAGATTCAGATATCCTTTTTACACAATTTGCAAGTACCATAAACTCACTCTCATATTCGGTCACAGTACCCCATTTGCAAGAGCTTAGAGAGTGTGTATTCCACATCCCAATCGTTGCCGCTAGATGCCATGAATAATACTCAAGCGATTAATAACTCGAAAAAAAAATATTTTTTTTCCTGGTGAATAGTACCCGCGATGAACAGTACAATGAATAGTAACAAACAGTACTCTGGTGAACAGTACCTCCGATGACCAGTGCGATTAATAGTGCCGATGAACAGTTTTTTTTTTTTTTTTTTTTTTTTTTTTTTTTTTTTTTTTTTTTTTTTTTTTTTTTTTTTTTTTTTTTTTCAAAAGTTACTCTTAATATGGTCTTTTATGCCATGTAACATTGTGATACGCCTGAGGCCCGAACCTCATAGCCGATTTTTTTTAGGTCCTAGGGTTTACCCTTCTTTTTTAGTAATATACTCTTGTAATCATTTGTATTATACATAGATTAATCAAAGTTAAGATAAAAAATATCTAGTTCTTCNCTAGGCGTATCACAATGTTACATGCATAAAAACCAATAATTAACATAACTTTTAAAAAAAAAAAAAAAAAAAAGTCTATATTAGTATTTAATAATACTAGGAGGTGTTACAGGTAAGGCGACATGCACGATCATCGGATATCCATCAAACGGACCCTACCTTACCTATTTGTCAATCAATAAATCTGTACAGAGAAATTATTTATGGTTAGAACTTAGAAGGTAGAAATGTGATAGCAAATTGTTTTGTTTATATATATGACCAAAAAGCAAACAATAAAAAAACTCATTGATGAAAAAATATATATATATTTTTTTAAATTAACTTTTAGATTTACATAGAGGTGGAAAGCAAACGGGCAACAAACTGCGCCTGTTTATAATTATAATTTCCGTTCAGTAGAACTTCTTTTTCGTCTACATTAATTATAATTTCCGACATTTAATCCAAAAAGTTTGTTCAATGTCGTACAGGCTTAAATCGAGTAAAAGGTGTTTGGACATGAAATGGTGCAAAGAAAAAAAAAAAAAAAAAAAAAAAAAAAAAAACCCTTGCAGCTAATAAGGCTTTTAACGAGCCTTAGTATTTTTAACCGTGAGGGAGTGAAAAACGTGACGTTGGGGACTTTGGGCGTGTAACCCTATACATTACTGTATTCGCAATTCGCCCTAACCATAAGGACCAACAGAGTAATTTACCCTATGCAAAAATATGTTTTTACACGTCTCTCGCAAATTAGATAGAAAATATTGATATGGCAATTCAACTATATTAATATGTGTGTGTTAGGTGTGTGTATTAGTATAGTGGAAAACCTTGGATAGAAACAAAACAAAGAACATTTGCAGGATTAAGTATGGTAGTATGGTACCAACCATTCGGACGTGTCAATGCATGGAAGCACGTTCCCACAAAACATGCTTATTTTCACACACACTTTCTATAGTAAATACGAATGTGTGTCTTATTGTAGGCTTATTCTCTTTTGCATGCGTTCGCATTATGGAAGATCGCATTTGTTCTAAAAGGACATACATTGTGTCATAGATAATAACTAAATGATAATTGAAAACCAACGACGTTATTCTACGTACGTATTTCCTCGTACAAAATAAATATATTAGTTTGTGCTCCATTATATTGGAATAGTAGTACTTATAAGCATATATGGTGGTTTCGACAAGACTCATGAAACTACTAATTGTATATGATACACTAGTTAAAACGTAAGTTGAAATCTGTTTATCTGATTCTTTGCAAAAAACGCTATTTTACTTAATGACCAGATAAATAAAAAATGAAATGAATCAATGATCACATGGGTGATCGAGCGATATACGCTTGAAATTCCTAAACAATGTCTTCAAAGTATATATATGGATTCTCATAAGGTTAAGATTATTGGATAAATTTATTTTAATTCAGAATATAATATCAAAACGAAAACCATCCATTCAAATTCAAAGATATAACAAGATTTTTAATCAATATGATATTACAAATACTACAAAACAATATACATGCTAATATAATAAGAATGCGTGATCCACATTGGCCAACAAATGTCTCCGGCCATATCCTACCTTTCTTTAAACTTTCACACACATTTCCTTTTCATTTTCTTCTATACAAAACCACAGTAACATGACCTAACTTCCTTCACACATTTCTCTCAAAAATGGGTTCTAGTTTTTCAACGAGCAACGACGAAGGATCCGGTCCAACCGGTCTTGGAGACTTACCAGAGAATTGTCTAGCTATTATTCTAGCAAACTTGAACCCGCCCGATATATGTAACTTGGCAAGAACCAACAAGGCTTTTCACCAAGCCTCATCGGCTGATTTTATATGGGAACCAAAGTTGCCCGAAAACTATAGGACTCTAGCCGATAAACTAATGTTTTATGAAGGGTCTTGTTCCGAGGCATGTTTGGTTAAGAAAGACATTTATGCTGGATTGTGTTCTCCTGTTCGATTTTCGAGTGGTACAAAGGTAGGATCTAGCTAGATATATATCTATTTTCTAGCTATTAGGCTATCACAAACACATAGGCTATATTATCAATGGAGTGTCGTATGATATATGATTAAGATATGATATGATTATGCAGGAAGTGTGGCTAGATAAAGAAAGAGGAGGGATCTGCATGTTATGTTCATGGAAAGGAATGAAGATAACAGGCATTGATGATCGAAGATATTGGAGTCATATCCCCACTCTCCAATCAAGGTTTGATCATCTATTTTATATTTTCTTACAGAAAAATTGTCATTTCATTATATCTTGTGAACGAATATATAATCTAGCTAGCTACTCCCAGTCACTATATATGAGAATTTAGAACTGTGATCTCTGATAACTTTCATATGATCGATAATCGAAAAACAATGTGATCGACAATATATCGTTAAGTTGATCCATATATACTTCGATCAAAAGCTAGGGATTGTCCTAGTCAAGATCCTTAATTTCTCACTCCTGGATTATTCGTAGGCTACAAAAAGCAGTATCCAGTATGGATCAGTTGGATCAAGATCCAAAATGAGGTTGTATGAACTTGTTGTAACATGTTCTAATCGTTTCCTCGATCTAGCAACTTGCAAGTTCTATCGATATAATGTCGTGTTCTAAAAAAAAAGAAGTGTCTGTTAACGTCGCAAATGTTTTTTTTCCTCTCATACAATAACGTATGGTTTATATCAGAATTTGTTCAGATATTTATTTCATTTATTTGAAGCATGTTCATTTAATTTTGACATTCAACATCCATATCACTATATCAGTCTAATACAGTAATGATTAACCAATTATTAACTGTTTCTTTGACGTTTTCAAATCATATGGTCTACGTAATATTGTGTCTTTAGTGTTTACCACTCGTTTATATTATCAACATTATTATATATTATCTTAGCTTTAAATGTAACAAAACTTTGAACCACAACTTTATGAATTAGTGACAGAAATATCAAATATGGACCAAGAAAGACAAACAATTATGGATCATGGACCAAATTGTATACTCCATGTTTCTTTATTTACTATTATTGTTCTTTTTTTTTCTTTCTAAAATATGCTTATTAGAAAACGTCAATGGGCTTTTATTTAATAGCTTACATTTATTCCCACGTTTCATACGGCATTTGTCCCAAGTTATACTTAATGCATCATTCCAAATTGATACCTACACTCAACACTTTCACTTCTCATCTAAGATATCGATTATAATATTTACAAAAATACGTGTTGCTCAAAATGTCGTGATCTCTCCTAGTTAAGTTTCTTATTAGTATAATATATGTTTACAATGTTGTCAACATGTGTGATTAACGAAACTTTATATTTTATGTAATATGTAGATTTCACACGATTGCGTATCTCCAACAAATATGGTGGTTAGAAGTTGATGGAGACTTGGAGTTTTCATTTCCATCAGGGAGTTATAGCCTTTTCTTTCGACTACGACTTGGGAAACCATCCGAAGGACATAACAGCAAAAGCTCATCGACCACTCAACAAGTTCATGGTTGGAACATCAAGCCAGTTAGGTTTCAATTTTCAGTATCCAATGGTGAACATGTGACATCAGAACATTTTCTAACTAAACAAGATAAATGGCTACAATATCGTGTTGGAGAATTTGTCATCGAAGACTCGTATAAACCCACAAAAATTAAGTTTTCGATGACACAAATCGATTGTACTCATCAGAAAGGTGGTTTAGCCTTAGATTCGGTGTTCATATGTCACAATAAACTAGAATTAGGACTGTAACTTACAAAATTAATAGTTTGTATAAATTTGTGAAAATTGATTTCATACGTTGTTTGATTAAATTATTGGTGATAGTGAGATGATAACGAAACCTTTCAAATGATTCACGTTGTATGCAAAAATTGTTATTTTAAGAGCAAGAAAGTCAAAAAGTTTTAGTCATTAAGTTTCTGCTTTTCTTTTAATTGACTATCCGGTTTTTTTGTTTAATGTTTTTACACGGTAATATATCTCCAAAAATTAAAGCGTTCTAAAAATATAGGACGTGAGTGAATTCTATATCTCAACTCTGTTATATCTATACTNTTCTTACAGAAAAATTGTCATTTTCATTATATCTTGTGAACGAATATATAATCTAGCTAGCTACTCCCAGTCACTATATATGAGAATTTAGAACTGTGATCTCTGATAACTTTCATATGCATGATCTATGATCGAAAAACAATGTGTTCGACAATATATCGTTAAGTTGATCCATATATACTTCGATCAAAAGCTATGGATCAAGATCCTTAAGTTCTCACTCTTGGATTATTCGTAGGCTAAAAAGCAGTATCCAGTATGGATATCAAGATCCAAAATGAGGTTGTATGAACTTGTTGTAACATGTTCTAAAAGTTTCCTCGATCTAGCAACTTGCAAGTTCTATCGATATAATGTCGTGTTCTAAAAAAAAGAAGTGTCTGTTAACGTCGCAAATGTTTTTTTCCTCTCATACAATAACGTATGGTTTATATCAGAATTTGCTCAGATATTTATTTCATGTATTTGAAGTATGTTCATTTAATTTTGACATTCAACATCCATATCACTATATCAGTCTAATAATAATTAACCAATTATTAACTGTTACTTTGACGATTTCAAATCATATGGTCTACGTAATATTGTGTCTTTAGTGTTTACCACTCGTTTATATTATCAACATTATTATATATTATCTTAGCTTTAAATGTAACAAAACTTTGAACCACAACTTTATGAATTAGTGACAGAAATATCAAATATGGACCAAGAAAGACAAACAAATATGGATCATGGACCAAATTGTATACTCCATTTTTCTTTATTTACTATTATTGTTCTTTTTTTTTCTTTCTAAAATATGCTTATTAGAAAACGTCAATGGGCTTTTATTAAATAGCTTACATTTATTCCCACGTTTCATACGGCATTTGTCCCAAGTTATACTTAATGCATCATTCCAAATTGATACCTACACTCAACACTTTCACTTCTCATCTAAGATATCGATTATACTATTTACAAAAATACGTGTTGCTCAAAATGTCGTGATCTCTCCTAGTTAAGTTTCTTATTAGTATAATGCTATATGTTTACAATGTTGTCAACATGTGATTAACGAAACTTTATATTTTATGTAATATGTAGATTTCACACGATTGCGTATCTCCAACAAATATGGTGGTTAGAAGTTGATGGAGACTTGGAGTTTTCATTTCCAGCAGGGAGTTATAGCCTTTTCTTTCGACTACGACTTGGGAAACCATCCGAAGGACAAAACAGCAAAAGCTCGTCGACCACTCAACAAGTTCATGGTTGGAACATCAAGCCAGTTAGGTTTCAATTTTCAGTATCCAATGGTGAACATGTGACATCAGAACATTTTCTAACTACACAAGATAAATGGCTACAATATCGTGTTGGAGAATTTGTCATCGAAGACTCGTATAAACCCACAAAAATTAAGTTTTCGATGACACAAATCGATTGTACTCATCAGAAAGGTGGTTTAGCCTTAGATTCGGTGTTCATATGTCACAATAAACTAGAATTAGGACTGTAACTTACAAAAAAATAGTTTGTATAAATTTGTGAAAATTGATTTCATATGTTGTTTGATTAAATTATTGGTGATAGTGAGATGATAACGAAACCTTTCAAATGATTCACGTTGTATGCAAAAATTGTTATTTTAAGAGCAAGAAAGTCAAAAAGTTTTAGTCATTAAGTTTCTACTTTTCTTTTAATTGACGATCCGGTTTTTTTGTTTAACGTTTTTACACGGTAATATATCTCCAAAAATTAAAGCGTTCTAAAAATATAGGACGTGAGTGAATTGTTACATAGAAAAAAAAAAAACAAAAACACTATTTGTGCTTCAAACTATGCATGTTATAAAAAGACTAACCAAGCTTATAAACTACAGAGTACTATAAAGAAAACAACCACTAACTAGATTACATTTGACTCACAGTGATACCAAACATAACCTAGTGTCTAATCTGCCCTTAGAGGGTGATATCGAATACATTACAAAATGCAAGATTTCTCCCGTTAAGTCTGATACCACATCATCATATCCGTCATACCATGTCGCTTATATGAAGATGCCAATAACTGAGCAGTCTCATTATCATACTCTTCAACCTCACTATCCGAATTACCATCTTGCAAATCCACTAAAGTACTAGGCATATAACCCAATTCCACAGTTACCCGTTTATCCTTGTTAACATCCTCTACACGAGTAGGCTTTGGCCCATGTTCATTCAAATTATTCACCTCATTTTCACTATTGGTACTGCAATGGCCCACTCCCGTAACATCCTTCACGTCGCCCATACTGCCCAAAGTCTCAAAAGAATTTGAAGTAGTAGTTGTGTTAACAACCTGTGTAGCACATGAAAACTTCGGCTTCGGCTGTCTAGACCGTCTTCTTGTTATTCTTCGGTTGAACCGGTTTGTAAACAAGATGCGACTTCGAACCAATATGAACACCACGAACAGTTTGCCTAGGTGACTTTGAATTCTTCAACACATCCGATATAATTTTCTTCAGGCATTGGTCCAAGGCATGGCCAAAAACCTTGCAATTTGAACATCTTGGTGGTTTTCACTCGTACTCAATTCGAATAGTATTCAAAATATACCCATCACCCTCTATTCTTGAGATTGCCACCAGAAGAGTGTCTTTCAACTCCACATCATCCTGTAAGTCAATCATATTTCTCACATAACTCGACCTAGCTACCCCATGACTCCGTACACATAGTTGTAGTATAGGTGTCTAACATCAATGGTGTACCAAGTTTAGTTGCAATAGCACTCAACCCATCTTATGTAAACGCAATAAGAGGAATGTCATGGAAGTTAACCCAAAATGGAATGTTAGATAAGTCCTCATTTGATAAATTCGCATTCCGAGACCACTTTTCATAATTTAATGGCATATTACGAATTAACCATGGACCATTTTCAAGCACTGCATCCATCATATCCTTAGAACTAAACTTGAAAAAGAACAAGCCTTTAGAGTTAATCATTGTTCTAACAAGACCATATTTACTCCAAGTGTTCTTGACATAATTTTCAACAACCAGATATGCCTCTTTTGCTCAAGAAAAACCCATAAACAGAATTGCTAAATTTTTCATTAACTTCCAGAACAGACGTTAATGAAATAGCTTCATCATCCCCATTACCAACCAGGGCTACTAAGGTACAAAAATTAACAGTTTCCTACTTGGTTCTCCACTAAAACAGTTCGCATATGAACCAGCCCCGTTACCAGTCAATTTTGCATAATCGATTAGACCAGCAATAGCCACTTTGGTGGATGTGTTAAGGGTACCAACGTGTTTGGCAAGCATGGAAACGATTCCATTGTATTAGCTTGACCATCGGTGTTTCAAGGTTTTAAAGGTTCCCCGTCATCTCCCAATAACACGAGCTTAACTTCAAGCATTTGTCGTTCAATATCATGAAACTTTGCAGTTAAAAAAATCGTGTCTTCATCATTCACACCAATAGGATCGCCGTTACTCTTTGATGAGTAACCTACATCATTCGAACCATTCGTCTCCTTAGTCATATCCTTTATCTTCCACACCCTCTCCCTCCCGAGTTAAGAAACCCACTTTTCATGGTTATACCATGCAATAACATGATAACCAACTAGCAAATTCAATACCAAACACTTACATAAACTACCAATAATCGAAGAACCCAAAATAGATCGAAAAACCAAAAAAAATTCAAANCACCACCATGTCGCTTATATGAAGAAGCCATAAACTGAGCAGTCTCATTATAATACTCTTCAACCTCACTATCCGAATTACCATCTTGAAAATCCACTAAAGTACTAGGCATATAACCCGATTCCACAGTTACCCATTTATCCTTGTTAACATCCTCTATACGACTAGGCTTTGGCCCATGTTCATTCAAATTATTCACCACCTTTTCATGATTGGTACTACAATGGCCCACTTCTGTAACATCCTCCACGTCACCCATACTGCCCAAAGCCTCAAAAGAATTTGAAGTAGTAGTTGTGTTAACAACCTGTGTAGCACACGAAAACTTCGGCTTCGGCTGTCTAGAATCCGTCTTCTTGTCATTCTTTGGTTGAACCGGTTTGTAAACAAGATGCGACTTTGAACTAATATGAACACCACGAACGGATTGCCTTGGTGAATTTGAATTCTTCAACACATCCGATATAATTTTCTTCGGGCATTGGTCCAAGACGTGGCCAAAAACCTTGCAATTTGAACATCTTAGTGGTTTTCACTCGTACTCAATTCGAATAGTGTTCAAAATATACCCATCACCCTCTATTCTTGGGATTGCCACCACAAGAGTGTCTTTCAACTCCGCATCATCCCGTAAGTCAATCATATTTCACGCATAACTCGACCTACCCCATGACTCCGTACACATAGTTATAATATAGGCGTCTAACATCAATGGTGTACCAAGTTTAGTTGCAATAGCACTCAACCCATCTTATGTAAACGCAATAAGAGGAATGTCATGGAAGTTAACCCAAACGGGAACGTTAGACAAGTCCTCATTTGATAAATTCTCATTCCGAGACCACTTTTCATAATTTAATGGCACATTACGAATTAACCATGGACCATTTTCAAGCACTGCATCCACAACATTCTTAGAACTAAACTTGATAAAGAACAAGCCTTTAGAGTTAATCATTGTTCTTACAAGACCATATTTACTCCAAGTGTTCTTGACATAATTTTCAACAACCAGATATGCCACTCTTTTGCCTAAAAAAAACCCATAAACAGAATTGCTAAATTGTTCATTAACTTCCAGAACAGACGTTAATGAAATAGCAACATCATCCCCATTACCAACCAGGGCTACTAAGGTACAAAAATTAACAGTTTCCTATTTGGTTCTCCACTAAGACGGTTCGCATATGAAACAACCCCGCTACCAGTCAATTTCGCATCATCGATTAGACCAGCAATAACCACTTTGGTGGATGTATTAGGGGTACCAACGTGTTTGACAAGCATGGAAAAGATTCCATTGTATTAGCTTGACCATAAGCATTTCAAGGTTTTAAAGGTTCCCCGTCATCACCGAATAACACGAGCTTACCTTCAAACATTTGACGTTCAATATCATGAATCTTTACAGTTAAAAAACTCGTGTCTTCATCATTCACACTAATAGGATCGTTGTTACTCTTTAATGAGTAACCTACATCATTTGAACCATTTGTCTCCTTAGTCATATCCTTTTTTCTTCCACATCCTCTCCCTCCCGAGTTGAGAAACCCACTTTTCATGGTTACATCATGCAATAACACGATAACCAACCAGCAAATTCAATACCAAACACTTACATGAACTACCAATAATCGAAGAACCCAAAATAGATCGAAAAAACCAAAAAAAAAATCAACAATACGCAAACGTAAAACGCTTGTAGAATCCTAATCAATCCACTGATAATCACGAACATTTATCAAAGGAGGATAGGGGATTAGAAACACAATAGAGTGGGATTACAATCGTCCAAACAACAAATCGTCAAAGATTAAGATCATTTAATATAAAACCGGATAAACCCTAATTGAACAACAATTAATCTAACGAATAAGTATTGGTAATCAAGGACTAGAAACGATCTAGGGAAGATAAAAACGATCTAAGCAGTTAAGATTACACAAACAACAAGCAATTCACAAAGAAAAATAACAAGAAATAAGTCGGGTTTTTTTTCTCCAGAGTCACCAACCCTAGAGAGAGAAAGGATTATTTTTAGATGGTGAGTTATTGACTATCAGGTTGATGTATTGTAAATTCGATAAAAAAAAGTGTATTAGTTTCATGAATGACATATAAGCGTTGTGCAAATAGGAAAACGACTTTGTGTTATTGTGTTGTTTGGCGTATTACTACTTTTACTTTCTTGATGATTATCTTCTAGCTTAAATCTCAAAATGGCAACTTTTAAGAGACACACAAGTGACAGGATGAGTGTTTATGTCACTTCTATCTATCTCTCTCAATCGTTAACTTTATATTAGTAGAGATCAACATATATCACAAATTTTTTAAATACAAAGGGGACAAATGCTGGTCCATTTATTTTCTCATCAAAACAAGATTTTATTTGTTTTTTATTTATTTTTTTATTTTTTTATTATTTTTTTTTTGTGAAAAACTAATTATCTTGTAAACGGTAAATCGTTAAGTGCCAAAAAATACACCATCGCAATAAAAATGTTTTTATTTTTCAGTAGACGCGCAATTCGATATACTTTCGACGAACTCTTTTTGAGTAGTTTTTAGTGTTGAAATTTTACGCCCTGAATAATCACGTGTCATTTTCACAAATCACATGTGATTTTTAAAATAACAAATCAGCTGTGATTTTACAAATCACATGTGATTTTTCAGGGCGAAAATTTCAATACTATAAAATACTCAAAAATAAAATTTCATCAAAAGTATATAGAAGTGTCCTTTCATAGAAATATGATTTAGTTCTCGTCGTGATGATATAATCTGTTTTGCGTAAAAGTTGACGGTTTGCGAGATATTTAGTTTTCAAAAAGAATGATTAAAGTCGGTTTTTATGTTTGAGGAAAAGATAAATGACCAAAATTTGTCTACCCATGGGCTATGAGAAAAAGCTTTGCAAACAAGGCTACAGATTTGGGCCAAAGGATGGGTATTTACTAATTATACTTTACTGCAATTAACCATGACCGAGTTATGACTTGTGAATTGTGACAAAGACTAGTTATCGAGATTTTTAGAGAAGGAGGTACACTTTACCTAAATATTCATTAGAAGAACAAGATAAGGTGAGGTCACATTTTATTTTAATAGCTTATTGGATTGGACAGATTCAACAATTTTTGTTGACAATAAGGAAGAAACAGAAAGGACATGAGTGAAAATGGAATAAAGAGGACGTACGTGTTGGAATATTTATTGTATAGAAAACGATAGGCAAAAATTACCACCAACTTATGAAAACGATTAATCCATAGTTTTAGTACCAGGTCTTTTATTCATGATTGATTTTATAACCTATGTAATACGTTCTCTAATCATGTACTACCTGTCCATAATCGATTTGTGTTCCTCGTCTCTCTTTTTATCATAACAAACCGTTTTAAGGGTGTTTGGGATTAGTTTTGAAATAGATTGTATCGCAAAACTAGCTAGTGGTAAGATGTTCTTAATGTCTTCGAAAAGACCAGTATTCAAACACTATTTGGTGACCATCTTAAATAAAATTTCGGAAACAACCAAAGGAAACATATATGCTACATATATCCGAGAGCCGATTTCAGCTTAACTCCTCTAGATAAACTGAAGATGAACAATTTACCTTTTATTTACATGACCAACTAGTCCACCTTTAGACCATCCTTAATGGAGCAATTTTTACACGTCGTGCTTAGTTCTTCACGCGTGGAACACCATTACGTGACCATTTCTTTCATGCGTTGTGAGTGTATTTTGGATGTGGTTTTGTCCTAAACTTGACCAAACTAAACTTCTTAGTTTGTGTGTGTGACGTGTATTATGGGACTTGTTCGGTGATAATACTAAGAAGGTTTGATAGTTATTTTGATGATTAGAGGTAATGTTGGTATCCTCCACCTCACCTCATGCAATGGTGTGAGGGGTCACCCTCCACCTCACCTCCTCACCTTTCATATTATTGCATCCATCATCACCTCACGCATGAAGCAAGCAGAAAATGAGACGAAAGGTGACTACCATCACCACTCGGGTACTGTGCAATGTGGGTGTTATTATTATTATTATTTATTTGATTTGTGAGTATGTATTGGGTATATTTAAAAGATGAAGGGAGTGGTGACCATTGCACATGAAAGGTGAAGGGAGTGATGATGTACTAAATGATGATGTGACGTTGCGGTGAAAGATGAGAAAGTGCTGACAGTTGCACCCGGTCTTAAATTATTCAAATGGATAAGATAAACGAAAAGAAAGAAAATGTATTATATTAAAAGTGTTGTGATGCATACTTTTAGTCACCTTTTATTCTTTTTTTAAGACAGTTTTTTTATCATTTTATATTTCTATTCATTTATATATCTCGTATTTTTTGTCAAATTTTATATTTTATGTTTCGTACTTTTCATTCTCCTCCCCAAGTTTTATAATAAAACAAAATTAGATCAAAAAAATAAAAAAATAAAAAAATAAAAGAAATAAATATAGGCTTCACTCTCCTTTGTTCCTTTGATAAACATAACATCATCCATCCTAAATTCATTCATCATTATAATTATAATCACCAACCAACCAACCAACAAACAATAAAAAGGTACGCCTTTCATTTCATTTCATATTTATTTTTAATCCAATTATGTATAATGATCATCCACCCCACAATTGTTCATTTATTTGTATGATTATTTATTTATTTATTTATTTATTTATATTTTGTGTAATTGAATATTTGTAGATGGAAGAACAAGAAGATAGCAGCTGTGGTTATGATTTTATAGAATGGGTTGGAGCTGATATGTCTGTCAAGATTTTCATGTTTTTGGACAATCCCACTCATCTTGTCCGGGCTAGTGCCGTTTCGACTTCTTGGCGTCGCTTTGGTCGGTTCTTATATCATTTGTCCTATATTATCTACATTGTACTCTTTTGTCATGTTTCATTGCTATATATGTTTGTCTAGAGCTTGCCCGTTTTGCGCGTAGACTTAGGGGGGTGTTTGTTTCGGCTTATATAGCCCGCTTATGGCTTATTTGGTTTTCGGCTTATGTTTTATAAGCTCGCTTTTTGTGGCTTATTTTGAAACTTTTCGGCTTATGTTTTTTATAAGTTTATTAGGTGATAATAAACTTATATAAGCCGAAAAGTTCCAAAATAAGCCACAAAAAGTGAGCTTACTAAACATAAGCCGGAAACCAAATGAGCCATAAGCCAGCTATATAAGCCCAAACGAACACCCCCTTACTTATTACAATTGTTTCTCTTTTAAATCGCGTTGGATAAGTAGCCTTTTAGGTACTAGCTGGAAAATTGAACCGTAGGAGGTTATGTTAAATTAGATTATTAGACTACTGGTTTTTTCTTATTTAGTTAGCAATTGTTAAATTAGATTATTACATTTTAGTTAACCTTGAATCCCGGATATGATGCTTGTCATTGAGAAAAATGCTCTTCTATGGCAAATCAACAAGTACTCCATTATGGTATGCAATTCTTGTTTTTCAGACAATTTTCATAAATTCAGAGGGGTAAAGTTCATCAACAATTATCAAACTCGTACTCTAACTACATATGACCAATTGGCTTTTTTGTTTTATTCATTTAGTATATTTACCGAGTAAGCTATTTGTAAGTGTTTTAGAGAAAGGCTAAAACTTTGAGATGCAAGACTATATGTCGTGTCTATAGAAATAGAATCTTTCTTCATATGTGTCGTGTACTCGTGTCATCAACATAATGGAAACATTTCTTACATGGTAGTGTTTCTGATGCAGTTGTTGCAAATGGCCTATCTAAGCAGCTTTGCATCAGAGCTTTTCCTGAAGTCTCGAGTATTGCTCATGTTATCGAAGTGAATGACATGATAGAGCCTCTACAAATTAGGAATGAAACTTCTCTAGATTGGTCACGTTTGGAAAGGGAACACAAAGTATATGCATTTTTAGCAAGAGGTTTTACCTCTTTTATGAGAAAAGATTGCATATTAGAAGCGATAGTTGCATCAAGCACCGATAATTATCCTCAAGAAAGCATCCATCACACTTTGGAACCAGGCGACAGGGTCGATCAGAGAGCTTCTTACTGGTCAAGTGAAGGCGATTTTAATCCTGAAGCTCCTGAAACGTTAGTATATAAGCTGATTGCCAATTTGTGTGTGATTACTGAGATCCACATACACCCGTTTCAAGGTTGTAACTTGAATTTTTCAATAATCAAATTTTATGTTGTGACGTTCTGACATTATTTTGGTTGGTCTATCAGCGTATTTTCAATTTGGATTTCCCATTTACTCTGCAAAAGCTGTGAGATTTCGGTTGGGGCATCTCAAGCCTGCTTACGAATTTGAAAATGACATTAAAGACGAGCCTTCACCTGCCTTGAGGTTTATCTCCGAGAATGTTGTTTGGACATACACATCGCCATCATTTCCGATGGCACAGGTAAGTTGCGTCCGTTTCACTCGTCATTGTCGTTTCTTTTTCTAGTTTTCTTACTTATAAAATTATATGTACAGGAGAGCCGTCTGCAAAAATTTAAGCTACCGGAACCTGCTTTATGTATCGGAGGGATCTTGCAGATAGAGTTGCTAGGTAGAGTTCAGAAACAAGAAATGGATGAAAAATACTATATATGGTAGGTTATGTCACCTTGTTAGAACATGAACTTGTATGCGATTCGATAAATTATTGCTAGATTCTTATATAACGTTTTTATGATGATCTAGTGTGTCTCATGTTCAAGTTGTCGGACGACCTCTGTCACCTGCATTTGACGTGGATATCATTGATCCCAGTGGAAAGTGTACACTGAAATATTACCCTGATGCAGAGTATTGCTGTTCACCCATACCATCTGAAGGTGAGGCGAGTAGCAGCCCCTCTCGTTTCCGTTCATTCACTGCAAGCATACGAGGTTGGGAACAAATGATTCTCAACACGTTACTTGGCGGTGGGGTGGTGGTGGGTAATGATGATTCAGATGATGAAATCGTTGGTATAGCCTAAATGGAGTAGCAAATAATTTGATGCCTGAGAAGGAATCCGAGTAAATTCCCACGTTTTTCTTTGTTCTTTGGTACCTTGTTTTTTGTTGGTGTAAGATCTTTTTGGTTAACTTTACTAGAATGTTTGCATTAGATATTTAACGATATAGACAAATAATTGAGATCAGGATGTTGTATAAGGCTTTTCTTTTGTTGCTGGATGTATTCACCTCTACTATGATTTGTCATTGCTGGTGTAGTTCTAATGTTCTGTGCACTTTGTCAATAACTGTAGTCTTCTACTGATACATGACAATACCAGCAACAAAGTCGGTTAGTAACGCGCATTCGATTTGTAAAATCAGCATATCAGATGGCTCTGTTAGTCACATTCTTAATCACAATAGAGCGTAATCTCAATATTCTTCAGCAATATCGAAAATCTAACTGTTTTTATGTTCCTTTTGAATCAATTTTTTACATCCACAATGTAAAAAATGATTTGGCCGAAACTTGGCAAGTTTGTCTGTTCTCAATAACTTCATGGAACAGATAGCACTTTCTTATGAAACAATCATTCAGGGAGCAAAGTAATACTTAAACGGTCATAAAATTAGCCAATCTGGTATTAAAAATACCTAAAACTGTTCATGGATCATTATACGCATAGGTTGCATTTGCATTAACAACTAAAACAGAAGATATAACCCACATAGCCACTAAACTCCATAGCCAAAAAAAAAAAAAAAAAAGTAAGAAATCCGACTATACAACCATGTATTCTCAGAATTAAGTTCCCTTCCACCGCTCATACCTTCCAACTAGTTTCATCATTGTCAAAGAACCCATTCTCAGTGAAGTCACTAACTATATCCTGGAAAATGTCAGACACGTGAGGCAAATCAACCGCTTTTTCACCACCTGCGCATGAGTCGCTGTGTGAGCCACCTTTAAAACTGTCACTTCTTGTCAACCCGCCACCACTCTGCCCTGAAATAGATGGTTTCGCCCCTCCATTGTTGTTATCGTTCATACCCTTAAGCACTTGCTGAATCATGTGCTGCTGTATTGTCTGATCACCACCTTGAGACGACGACTGCTGGTTCTGGTTCATGTTCTGGCTCTGATTCTGTTGAACTTGGACTATACCACTCGGAAATCGCTGATAGCCAACAGGGATATTACTGTTGTTACTCTGTGAGGTCTGACCTTGAAATGGAGATCTGTTAATAAAAGAAGATGACGCGTCCTGTCGGGAGTTTATATTCATCAAGCTTTGTCTCATGATGTTACTTTGGTAATTTGAGAGTGCCGGAGAACCTCGGTTGCCCACATGAAAATTACTGTTCATCGATCTGTTAAGTCCAGACTCTAAAGCAACTAGACCACTGAGGCCATTTCTGTTGTTTGTGACACCTTGTGTAGCAGACATTTGTTCCATTCTCTGAGCCTTTTGCAATCTTGCCATACTAGCCTGCTGGTGGAACCTTTTCATGGCCTCTGTAAAGCAGAATGCAATGAATCAATTTTAGGCATTATAAAACATGTTTCCATATTACAAAGTTAATTGAATCATTACCAATAGGGCCAATGTTAGCTTCTCCAGTTACGTCTATCAAGTCTTTCATGCTATTGACAACTTCAGCTATCTGGAAGAAGAATAGGAATCAAAACCAGTTTACATTATCAAACAAGACGAGTATGTAAAAAGTTTTTGATAGATATGTGGTTTTGACTTTTGACATAAAAAAAGTGGCCATTTCATTTACCTGTAAGCTCCTGACATATCTTTTAGTAAATCCCAAGTCATTTAAAGATTGTAAATCCAAGCTCCTAGCAAGCTGCCGCCCAGCTGTTACAAGCCTGAGCAACGAGAAACAAACAACCATAAAAAACAGAAAAAAAAATAAGAAACTTTGAACACAAAAATCAATCTTATGGCAAATGGAGTATCGTTTAACACACATATTGCTGCTTGTCTGTATATCTTGCTGAGAAACCCCATCAGATCCACTTTCAGCAACTGTAGACTGCCATTTCTGGGCAACTTCTAACATCTGACTCACCTGAAAATCACACAAAAAAACTGCCGTTTAATCAACAAAAATAATAATTGATATATATGTTCATACAAAAAGAAAGGTATTTACCTGAGGAACAATCAATCGCCGAGGAAGAAGCTCCTCGTGGCGCCGTGAACAGAATTCCCAGCTAAGTATCTGGAAACCGTTTTAGAAAATTAACACCAAAATCGTAAAATATCAAAATCAAGAGACAGAATATCATATCAAAACAAATGATAAACCTTTAAATCACGGGTGAAGAAAACTTTAAGTCGACCCTCATGAACCACATGAAGCTGCTCATAAACACTCTGTTGAACTGCCTTTTCATACTCCACCATCATAATTCCAGAATCAAACCTACATTCCCGAGGCAAACCCAGACACCAACGCTCATCAATAACACCACTACTGAATTTGATTTCGTTAAGCCTAGGTAGTACTTCAAAGGTTGCCTCTGCCAAAAACAAACAATTAACAATTTAAAACGGCAATACCTTCTAAAACAATGATTAGTATAGTATAATGATTATAGATTACAAACCAAATCCTCTCCCAGACTTCGACCCACAGATGCTGCATTGCCATACATCCTAAAAATAGAAACACCGTGAGATGATTTTTTTCATAAAAAAAGAAGCTAATCAAATGCATACGGAAGAAAAAAAAATGCCAGTGATCAAAAGAAGCACAAGAAGAGACGTGACCTTTAGAGATAATCCTGCATCTCTGATAACTAATATGAAGGTTTTCGTACCATTGAGTTTAGAAGATAAAAAACGAAAGCACTTACTGAGTTTGCAGGGGGGAATACGCCTGACGGGTGATGCCCAACGTTGTTATGTACGGAAAGGCACCACCTCTGCTTAGCACGCGGAGAATAGTATTCCGCCACAAACGTCCTCCAGTAGTTAATATCCTATAAGAAAACGCGAACTCAATTACATTCAGAAACAATAAACATATATATTAAACTTTTAGTTATCAACTCACAGCTGGGCGTTGCCTCAGATGATACAAGTATTGCGTCATTCTTCGAGCACACACTCCACCATCAACAGATCGATTTGCTGCCGTAGCAGGTTGCTGCATCTGTTGCTGAATAGTTTGCCTCGAATGCAGCTGTTGCTGCAGCTGAACAAACTGTGCTCGTTGCGCTGGTGATAACGACTGGAGAACCTGTTGTCGTTGTACCAGGGGTAACGATTGCAGAAACTGGTGTTGCTTATACAATTGTTGCAACTGAACATTCTGATTTTGCAAACCCGTCAAATCTTGTCTTTGCAACATCTGTCTCATCGCTTGCTGTTGCACGATATCTTCCTGCTTGATCTCAAACCGAGGTTTCTTTTGCACATGTGACACATTATCATGAAAAATTGAACCATGATTAGGTAACGACGTAGCAGTAGAAGCACCTTGATAAAGACCCTGACCCTGACCCTGACCCTGCTGCTGATGCACCGGCGGCGACTGACCATCAATAACAGACGACCCCGAGATACTAATATTATTGGAATTAAACGACAAGGGTGAAGCAGGCAACCGCATATACGAATCCGTATTAATACTAGCACTTCGCTTAAGCGAAGGAGTACCTCCCGAGTTAGCTTCAGTAACCAACGACCCCGCACCAGGACTAGTCATACTCTCCATTAAAACATTCGTCAAATCCATGTTGGAGTACATATTTTGTTGAACTAGATTCGAGTTTCTAAACGCTTGAGGCTGCTCGTCTCCGTCAAAGAAAACACCCGAACTTGACGACATCTTAGCCAACCTACGGCAATTAAACAGACTTCTAAATAACCTTTTTATATTCTCTGAAAATTAGGAAATAAGGGAGTGTTTGTTTGGGCTTATATAGCCGGCTTATGGCTTATTTGGTTTTGGGCTTATGTTTAATAAGCTCACTTTTTGTGGCTTATTTTAAAACTTTTTGGCTTATGGCGTATTTGGTTTTGAGCATAGCTCAAAACCAAATAAGCCATAAGCCAAAGAGTTTTAAAATAAGGAACAAAAAGTGAGCTTATGAAGCATAAGCTCAAAGCCAAATAAGCTATAAGCCAGCTATATAAGCCGAAACAAACACACCCTAAATCCCAAACCCTAGATAATTAATTTCTAAATAAAAGACAAAATTAATTGATGCTCAAAACTAATTAAACACAAAATAATGTAATGAATAGATAAAATGAAATAAAATGGTATATAATAAATTAAAAAACCTAAGAAAACCCCTTTATATAAAACATAAGCTGGGAATGATGATTTATAAAACATAAATATAAATACAATGTAAGATAATTGAAGTAGTGATCAAATGATGGATTAGTTAAAATTATTATTAGTAAAATGAAAAAAAGTTAAATATTAGTAATTATTATTACCAGGGAGTGAATTGGTCGGAAAAGATATCGGAGATGAAAAAAAGGGAATGAGAGAGTGGTGTTGTTATATACCTAGCGGCATCAGTCACTGCCACGTGACGGTTGTCTTACCTTTACTTGACCGGTTAGAAAGTTACTATATGTGTCATGAAAGCTTACCCGACCCGAACCCGATAAAAATTATTTGGTCTAACTTAGATACTAAATTGAGTCAGGTATCGGGTTAAATATGTTTCGCTTATTTAGTTTTGGGTTAACTTGTTAACTCAAACTATACGTNCGCATATGCAGTGTTGAAAAAAAACTTACAAGGTTGATTAATCATCTAAAGCGCTAATTGGCCATCTTTTTTATTTGTGTAAATCGGTCAATAAACTTGTTTGAAACCTACAAAATCTTGTCAGAAATACCCAAAATTCGTAAACTTATTTTAATAACCTATAGGTATTGTTTATATCTATTATAAGTTGTAATTTACGGAATATATTGCCAAAAATACTCAAAACTCTCTTAAAATACCCAAAATTTGCCGAAAATGTCAATCCGATTAATCACCGATTAACCTTCCTAGATCGATTACAATCTACAAGTAGGTCGACCGACTCGCGATTGCTCATATGACAGTAACCCAAATCCGATGGGACATGGCCCAAATCATAAATCATAGACGGAACTTTGTAGGGGCTGTGGCCCCTCAAAAATTTTTGGGGCCACAAATACAATTTTAACCTATTATGTTGGGCTATTCATTATTACTACAAAAATGTCAAAAGTTAATGTAATTCGGCCCCTGCAACAAATACATTATAGTTTGAACCCTCTATTAAAACTTGTCGACTTTCATCCTTGACCCGAATGGACTTGAATCCAATCAACCAGATGTGTAACAAAGTTAGGTTTGGGTGTATTTTTCTTAGCCTCGTCCTTAATGCTTAATAGATCCGAAACTGACTAAGCAAACTTATTAAGGAAACGAAGTTGCAAGGAAAATAAAATAACTTGTAAAGTTGTAGTAGTAGTTGGTCTATTGGCTTGAACAAAAAGAAACCAAACATATACAAAGAAGTTTACGTAATTATTAATTTATCAATCTTTGATGCAAGAATGTTAGTGTGTTTTACTTTTACATGTTGGTGAAGATTCTAAGCTACGATTGAAGAAAATTTCTAGTAAAAACAAACTAAAAATGTAAATTGATATATATTTATTTTTTTGTATATGATAGTATCATAATAATATTATTACCATTGAAGATTACTATGTCAGTCCATGTAATTGTATCAAACTGATGGAGCTAAGGGTGAGCATCGGTCCGAGACCGGACCGGACCGGACCGGACCGACAAGACCGAAGACCGAATTAAGGTAAAAACCCGGACCGAGACCGAGACCGAATGTGGTCGGTCCGGTCCGGTCCGGTTCGGTCCGGTCCGGTCTTCGGTCGGTCCGGTCCAAATAGGCAAGATTTGGCATGTTTTTTCGGTTTTTTGTCGGTACGGACCGGACCAAACCGGACCGACCGGACCGAAGACCGAATTAGCCAAAAATCCTAGACCGAGGACCGGACCGAATGTGGTCGGTCCGGTCCGATTTGGTCCGGTCCGGTCGGTTTTGTCGGTCGGTCCGGTCCATCCGGTCCGTTTGCTCACCCCTAGATGGAGCTTTGTGCACCAACCAACTCCAACTTTTAACTATGAAATTTTATGATCCAAATTTCGTTACATATCTTTGGCTTTTATTCCTTCAATGTTGTCACAAAATTGTAGGTTGGTTACTTACTTCTTTCATCATTTAAAATGAAATAAATGCGTCGGTTACTTTGTTCGTATTTAATGTGTAACTTATCTTAAAAAATAAATAAATAAATAAAAATGTGTAACTTATTGTAGCCCCCAAACATAAAGTACGGAGTAGGTATTTCGCTAATGTTGCGGATGAATTTATACATGTCGGTAACTTGCTTCTTTTACGTCATTTTCAATAACATATTTTATAAAATTTCAAATTAAAAAAAAATAAAAATAATAATAACTAAAAAAAATAAATGTTGACTTATAGTAACAAAGTTTGATAACTGTTCTAATTAAGTTACTCAAACTTTAAATTAACCACAACAATTACGTATTACAAAATCTTACACAGAATCTTACTTTAGTGACATCTGTGTGTAATACCCAACAAATTACCACAGAATCTTACAAGTATTCCTGATGCAATGACTGCTTTTATTCGGATCGTTGGGTCCTTGAAAGAAACTCTTCACAGGATCTTGATAAAAGGTGAGTTTGATCAGGAGTCAAACAATAAACAAATGTATTGTGATGCTCGATTGGTTGAAATGCTAGACCAGCTATCAAAAGAGCTACACACAAGTTTTAAGTTTTCTGAAAATTTTCTAGTTGAAGAGATACAAGTTTTGAATGAAGCTAATGGAATCAGGTTGCGTCATACCCTCCGTCCCAATGTGTTTTACCACTTGCTACAACGAGAAGTTAACAATATATCTAGTTTTCCAATTAGCTTTGTAAACAAAGTGTGGGGCTATCTTGAATTCGTGTGTTTAAAAGTCTTGATTGATCACTGTGGCAATTATCCGCAATTTTATGTAACACTAACCAAGTACATGATCTTAAACTTTCATATTACAATAATCATGTTACAAACTTGCATATAAACAACCCTTTAAATTAAGTTATAAAACATACCATGCATCTCTAACATGCAATCTACAATAATTGACATATTCCGCGAAGTACTAAGTTTGAAAACATTAATGACTTCCTAAGGACTAAATTCGTTATACCCACCATGCCACAGGGACCAAAAATGTAAATTAAAGATAGTGAAAACCTGTTACACCCGGTAGCCCACCCTGGGAGTAACCTAATTAAACGAACCCGTTTACATGAGTAACCTAATTTAATTAAAACAAAAGGTTTAGTAATTTTAGTATTCATCCAATTGTCAAAATTATAGATGACAGCCAGACTATAGAAAATAGGGTTGGGAATAAAAAATAAATAGTTCGGGAAGTTTGAAGTTTGAAAGGGATGTAGTGGAGTTCTTGGAGAAGACAAGACTTTTGGTTTAAAGAATGGCCAAGGTGACATATAGGTATATAAGCAGGGTTGTGGTTTGATTTAGACGCCTGCTCTATGGGATAACAGGTACAAACTGCGAAACACACAGTATAATTTTTTTCTAATTAATACATAAATTTTTATATTTTTATGTTTTATATTCCTTCTTAATCATAAAATTAATAACCAAAGGGTTGAAAAATTGTTTCATTTAGTTCACTTAACCTTTAAATAATATTCTATATATTATGTAATTTTTATGTTTGGAGGTGTCTAAAACGAAAACACTTTTCAAACTTGGTTTATTATTTATGACATTAATTCTCATTTCACCATGTACATAATTGGGGATTGCTACCATTACGCTTGGTTGCGAGTTAGTGAAATTCAGAACGAGATATTTAAGGCGGGGGCCCGCTTGGTTCAAAGTAGGGAAAGGGAAAAAGGAATGTAAAGGAATGAGTGGAGGTGGGTATATCAATCCATTACCCAGCCTAATTTACCTAATAATGGTTGATTACCCACTACGCGGGTAATCAATCCCTTTGCACCCTATCAGCCACAAAAAACAATAAGTTATGTGTGACCCTTTTAAATACCTTACCCATTCTTCCACCCCCGCTCCACCCCGCCAACCCACCCTTAACCCCCCACAAGACCCCCTTATTGCTTATGATACAAAACCCAGAACAACATATACTGGAAACGGGTTATTACACACAGGATGTTACTAAAGTTTCAAAAAAAATTTGTTTTAAGTTACTATAGTTTTTTTTTTTTTTTTTTTTTTTTTTTTTTTTTTTTTTTTTGGCTTCAAAGAGGCTTACTTCATGTAAACGCGGTTCGTTTGGGGGGTGGAGAATGGGTAAGGTATTTAAAAGGGCACACATAACTTATTGTTTTGTGCTTGATAAGGGGGGTGCAAAGGGATTGATTACCCCGTAGTGGGTAATCAACCATTATAGAGTAAATTAGGGGGTAATGGATTGATTACCCACCTCACTCATTCCTTTACATTCCTTTTTCCCTTTCCCCACTTTGAACCAAGCGGGCCCTAAATATCCGTTCCTGAATTTCACTAACTCCAACCAACGTAATGTACAATCAATTATGTACAGGTGAAATGAGATATGTCATAAAATAATAACCAAGTTTGAAAAGTGTTTCGTTTTAGACACTCAAACATAAAAATTACATAATAATAGAATATTATTTAAAGTTAAGTGACTAAAATGAAACATTTTTCAAACTTGGTTATTATTTTATGATTAAAAGAATAATAAAAAATAAAAAATAAAAATTATGTATTAATTAGAAAAAAAATTATACTGTGTGTTTCGCAGTTTGTACTGTTGACCCATAGAGAGGGTCTAAATAACACAACCCTGCTTATATATATATTACTTGCATTCTTTAACCAAAAGTTTGTCTTCTCCAAGACTCCAACTACATCTTTCAAACTTCAACTTCCGACTATTTATATCAACCTATTTTCAATCCATAACTTAATTTCTGCATCACTTAATACATATAATAGTATTATTTTATATTTTGGTGAATGAATAGTTATACTCCAAATATAAAGGATATTAATCAATATTGCTTCAAAAATATTTTCAAATGAAGCATTGTTAAAGATGTTTTCATGTGTTTCATTCTACAAATATGAAAAATAAAGTGTTTTAGAAGAAAAGGTTGGAAATGGCCTTATTTAAGTGTCGATTAAAAGCTTGTTAGAATGTGTAGTTTTGTTTGATGCATTTTCGTTTCCTCTGTCTTTCTTTTTCGAACTCTTTTTAAACTCCTAATAATATATCATAATTTATTTCAAAATATTACTTTTCTTTTTACTTCTACAACCACTTTCAAACAAACAAAACCCGGTTATATTTTAGTCATTGCCTCAATGTCACTCACCTATACAAGGCATATAATAACTTCACTAACTAATAAAAGGTCAGCAAACATTTTTTTTAAGTAGAATATTTGGTCGACATGTAATCGCCGAGAAAGAGAAGCTGCCAATGGCCTCCATATTAAGCTTGAGCATGAGACCATGCGGGCGTGTGGCGCTTGGTCATGCCTAACCCAATATTCATGAAAATAACACCTATTAACCTTTTTCCACTCACATCTTCTTGACTTACTATTGTCACATTTAAAGGTTTTAAGATATGTAATCACTATGCTTTGTGACATAATAACAAAGGTTATAACATGATAGACTGATTTATTATCTTTACGAGTTTTAGCATAGAAAACCCAAATTGGAATCGTATAATGTAGTGATGGAATTACTAGGGTCATGTGGCGTGTCTATCCATAGTAGTAGTAAGTGAAAATAGTCACAATCTCTACTAAACTCAATCGTTTGATCTAAATTGTATATTTTGTCCTTTTTTTTTTTTTTTTTTTTTTTTTTTTNTGAATAATAATATACTCCCTCCGTCCCAATTTATTTGTCCACTTTTGACTTTTAAAGTCTTTCTTTTACAACTTTGACCATAACTATTTTCTTATGTGTTATATGATACATGATGCAAATCATGTGAATGAATTGTGTTTTAAATGTATTTTCATTGGGTATAATTTTTATCAAGTATTATATAACATAAAATAAAAAAATTTAAGGTCAAAGTTGATAAAGAAAGACTTAAAAAGTCAAAAGTAGACAAATAAATTAGGACGAAGGGAGTAGTTAAAAACTTGTGGACCCATTTTCTATTAGTCCGATCAATCTTAAAATCTGCTTGTCTTGGCTTACGGGTCTAAAGTGGTATAATATCTGAAACTGTATTTAGTAGGTACGAGGTTGTAGGACCTGGAAATACTCGGGAAAGAAATTTTGTTGTAGGAAAAGGGCACCTCCCTTCACGAGAAAATAGATGACCTAAGAAAAATTCTTCCCATGCGGCACTATAGTCCCGAAAGTAAAAAAGAAAGAGAGATAGCCTTAGAGGAGAGAGAAATAATATTTTATTGTGTTATGATCGGGTATTTGTATTTTTATAGTATTTTTAAATGAGAATAGAAAAAAAATATAGAAAATAGAGAATGTGCTGCAATAGTTGACGAAAAGTTGAGAAAAATATTTATGAAAGGAAAAAAGCTACGTGAAGCTGATGTGACAAGGGAAAACACTCAACCATACCCTCTACACTTAGGCTAAGCACTTTAAGCTAGTAAAAGTTGTTTATTGTATAATTTGACACTTTTTTTATTTTATTATTTTATTTTTTTTATTTTTTATTTTTTTTTATTTTTTTAAGGAAACGAAAGAAAACAAAAAGAAATGAAAATTTTTTTTTCTCAAACATAAAAAGAAAGAAAAGAGAAAGAATTTGACAGGAAAATTATTAGGTTTTTCTTTCACAATTTCCGCCCAAATGTGAGCGAATTTGAAAAAAAAAACAAATGTACACCTAAACTATTTGTCATAAAATACTTATATAACCTTCACTATTTTATACTCCGTATATCTTTTGTTATATAAGTCTTTCTATGTTTAAAGAGGTATAACTATTACTTTGTCTTTTTTTCTTTTTCTCTCCACTCGAAAACACGAATATATTTATTTTCATTCTATTTGAATTCATTTCCTTTAAACTCGAACATGCCATATACTCTATTTTCTTTCCACTTCTTTTCTTTCACTCTGTTCTCCCGCTCTTCATTAAAAGAAAAGAAAAGAATCGAAGAAGAAAATAAAAGAAGCAAAATCGTTCCTTTTCTGCCCAGATCTGGGCGGGATCTGTTTTTAACAAGAAACATAGACACTTTCCTTCCACAATTACTTCCTTTCTCCCCACTTTCCATCCTAAAAAAACTCAATAACACAACTGCTTTTATGTATCTTCCCTTTTCATTTCCTTTCTGTCCAAATAAACTCAAGAACATACCGTTTATTCTTCTTCTTCTTTACGTGTCATTGCTATTTTTTTTTTCCATAAAAAAAAAAAAAAAAAAAAAAAAAAAAAAAAAAAAAAAAAAAAAAAAAAAAAAAAAAAAAAAAAAAAAAAAAAGAAGAAGAAGAAGAAAAGAAAAGGTGTTAATCATGCACATATGTTAACTTACAAGTGACAAGTGTTTGTACTTTGTACACAAAACACAATCTTTTGAATGGTCTATCTTCTTCTACATCAAATGCGCTCATAATGAGCCATACCACCCTCTTCCTCACCCCCTTCACCATTTCTCCCAACTTCCCACCAAAATTCACAAATACCCATTACTACAAAACTCCCAAAAACCCAAGAAAACCACACAAAATAAGTTGCTCTAATGTAAACGACCCACAAAACCAACAACAACAACAACTCAACTTATCAGTTCTTCGTTTCACTTTAGGCATACCTGGACTAGATGAATCTTACTTACCCAGATGGATTGGATACACTTTTGGTTCATTACTTGTTTTGAACCACTTTGTGGGCTCAAATGGAGCTACAGTCACTTCTGCACAGCTTGTGAGTAACTTTTTAAGTTCGTTGAGGCATTTCGTCAAACAGTTTGTGTGCATTGTAAAATAGTGGTTTAGAAAGATGATGTTTTTGTTGGTTTTGTTTGTTTTTGTGATGGGTTTTCAGAGAACTGAAGTTCTTGGTTTTTGTTTGGCGGGGTTTTCGGTCGTGCTTCCGTACATTGGACAGTTTCTTAAGGTAAAAAAGACATACATTTTTTGTTTCATGATTGCTATAGGCTATGTTTGGCACAAAGCTTTTTGGAGCTTTTTGGGGTGATGAGCGGTGAGCAATGAGCTTTTTGATTTTTAGTGTTCGTTTGGCATGAGAGCTGTGAGCTTTGCTATTTTTTAGGAAAGCTCATTTTTCCAATGCTTTTTTATGAAGCTGTGAGCGGTGAGCAGTGAGCTGTGGCTACAACTCACAGCTACTGCTCACAGCTCACAGCTACTCTCACCGCTACCGCTCACAGCTACTTTTGCCAAACATATATAATTTAGACACTAGCTTTTTTCGATAACGTTACTAAAACCATTGTACTTGGGCTAATGTTACAAGCTTATCCAAATACTAAGAATAGCTTGCGTTTGCTGCATTAGCTAATAAGCCCAAAAATTAAGCTAAAACAAACACCCCCTTATCAAAGTTGAGTGCTTTTAGGTAACTTTGATGAAATGCGAATGTAATGAATGGTTCTTAGATTAGCTAAATGAGTTAGTTTGATTAAGTGTGTTTTTTGACTGGAAAATGCAGGGTGCTAGTCCGGTGCGTGAGGCAAGTATACCTGAAGGTTCTGAGCAAATATTTGCCATGTCACCAAATATATCAGATACGCTTAAAGAGGATTTAGCATGGGGGTCGTACACTTTATTGCGTAACACAAACAGCATCTCTGTGGTATGAGTGATCTTTGTGTTTCGCTTGTTTGGTATTGTTGTTATTTCTTGACATGCTAATTGTTTTATTGTTGATATAGCTTATATCTGTCGATGACGTGTTGTGTGTACGTGGCTATTGGAACACACCCAAAAACATGGATTTATCAAAAGACAAGGCAGTTGAATGGTTTAAGGAACAGATGCAGCGGATTGGCTTATTCGATTTGACAGATACCCTTTATTTTCCTCAGAGATCAGGTACATATCGTATCGTAACCTTCANTATACGCCGCTTCAGTTGTTGACAAAGCCTCCATGTGCAGCATCATAGCTTCCCTGCACATCCTTGTATCATAAACCCGTACCTTGTGATTGATCTACCCATGACAATGATCGATCTACCCATGGCGTAGTCAAAATCCACAAAAACCTGTATGTTTGTCTGTAATCCACGATCGAACCCATCTAACATACCCACATCGGCACATGCTATGTCAGGGATACTCCCGGCTTCCAACCGCATATATATATTTGACCACTTAGTTTTTTGCAATATCAACTATAACTTCTTCTGCATCTACTTTGATTATCGCCTAGTATGTAATAATGGCACAGGGCCTCCGAAATCCACGGGACAGCCCTGCATATATGGTTGGGTGGGAGTGGGACAAAGGATAAAAAAAATCCATTTTTTGAGCAGGTCGAGTCAGGTGGGCCTGCTAAAAAATTTCATTTTCTATATGTTTTCAGAATCCACAAAAAATTACTTACATGTATTTTAAAAGTTCCATTTTCTATATGTATTCCAAATCCCCAACTAGCTTCCCTTTCCTAAATTTTTTGTTACAGATAGTTAAATCATTATTTTGTTTAGTAAAGTATTATTTTTTTGATAATATCTAAAAATTTACAGTATTCCGCTCAACTGTTCGAGCGCAATGCAGAGGTATTGTTTCTGATCGACAAAGGTAGAATGCCTGGTCGAAGGTTCAGTACAGTAAGTAGCAGGCGTGTTCGTTTTAGCTCCCGAGCGAGAACAAGAAATAGGCGATGCACCATCCTCGCTGCTACGTATGTTGACCTTGACTTGTAAAACGTACAAAAATCATTAGAGTGTCAAACCAACCCGGTCAGACCTGTTTCAGCACAAGAACTATTCTAAGTGTTTTTTCCTGTTTTAGCAGATTTGGACCCTTTTGGATACGTCTTTGCGCAAACAGAACGCTTGCGATTAACAATTTCACCCAATTTATCAACTCAGGCCAAACTTTCCCTCCTACATATTCCTAATGATGCAAGATCATAGAGAGAAAGAAAGAGAGAAGGAACAAACCCGACAATGCAACTGTGATCAGTCATCATAACCTCCATCATTATTGTTGTTATCAGTGGCGGTTTTCAGGCGAGGGTCTGCTTGTTCTCTTTCCCTGTTCCATTGCTCAATCTTTGCCCTTCTTTCAGCACTGCCTTCCCTGATTGGACTCCAGTTTCTCTTTCCACCAGGACTTCTGCTACGTCCCCTCTTCTTCCAGGACTCCTGCTTCTGGGCCTCCTACCACTTCTATCATGATGGCGGTCATGATCTGCATAATCACCAGCACCTCTTCTTCCTGATCCTCGGCTACCGCCACGTTCTTCATAACTACGGTGCCTTCGTGGACTGTGGCTTCTGCTTCGACTTCTCCCAAATAACTGTCTCCTCAACTCTCTGAGATTACCATGTGCATGAATTAGCAATTTATGAGATGACAACAAAAACTAAGGATGCAAAATAATTTGGCAGCGTGGGGTGAGTGTCTGGTCATAATGGCAACTTTATAGTATAGGTCAAAGTGGGGCAGGTTGGACCAACCCATAGGGCAAAATGAGAGGTTACAATCAAAATGGATTCGGGTCAAAACGAACAGCAGGATAGGTTAGGTCAGCTTAGGCCGACTTGCAAACGTTTTTTAAAATTTTAAAAGCCAAAAGTACTGGATATGATTATGAAAACCGTACAAATTAAAGAAATCTTAGGATGTCGTAAACATCAGAATACGTTCTCAGCGACTTTCGACCCACTCACCCCTTCTACCTTAATTCTTTTTAGCTATAATCAATTATATCCTTATTAAAGAGGGAAAAAAAATCCAAAATACTCAAATTGATATGTTTCTATCCAAATGGGTTAAAATTGCCACCAATAACTTTTTTAATACATTCTGCAGGAGAAGTGCTAGAAGTAGCAAAATTACAATCCAAGAGTTTTGTTTGAAACTAGATCTAAGGGGTTATATTCATTTTTATAAATTCCAGAAGACTTTCGATCTGTTAGGGATTAAATATAACCCAATTGACCTATTGGGTAGACAAGTCAAAAAAATTTACCTCTAGATAATAGTGTAAAGTTAAAGCACAACAGACTGACCTGCTAATCTTTTTTAAATGCATGAAGTTGCAGTAACCACCACGGTTGCATACATTTTCTTCATACTGCCTGCATGTAGCTTCACGAAAATCCGTCACCGGTGAGAAGTCCACAATAATGGGGCGACCTGCGAATATAGATTGTTTTATTAGACACAACAAGATAAATCTAGATCAAACCTCATATATTGTAACTTGAAATAACTAGAAAAAATAACAAGTTGGAAACAGATGGGTCTAGACCTATACGATGATTATGCATTCGGGCAATAGAGTTCAACAAATATGAAGATACTAGCTACAATAAACGTGTTCAAGTCGTTTCCGCAGCATGGTTGGGTATTGGGTGGAGGTATTTCACAGGCATCAAACCTTTGCTAGGTAGGGTTGATGGGTACCATTATGGTACACAGGGTTGAGGTCCCTGCCAATCTACACTTTTTTGATCCAACGTGTTCAAGCAAGTGCTGTGAGAAAATTTGAGCTGGTTTACTATATAGATGATTATCTCTTCATCAATGTTGGTGCTTTATACTAGTGTTGTAAATATCTGTCTTGGCGGCCGATAAATCACTGATATATCGCTTATCGGCGGTCAGTCGATACGTTTTTTCACTAATCAGTCAAAAAAATCGGTTTTGGTCAATATCGGTCAAACTTTTATTAAAAGAAAAGGTTTTTTTTAGGTCAATATCGGTCAAAATCGGTAAATTTCTTTATAATTTATGGTCTCCGATATATCACTGATATATCACCGCCAAGACCGATATGGCGCTTGGCGGGGGTCGACCGCCACGGTACCGCCGAGCGATATTTACAACCTTGCCACTTACCATTCTTTTCCACATCACAATCCCCTGATAGACTACCCTCCAACGACAGTATGGAGTGTCCCTCCAACAAAGTCTGTACCAACTTCCCGTTGTGAACCCTTGACTGTGACCCCCTTAGAGTATTACCTGGTGTATACTTCCAAGTATATTGAGAAATAGATGTATGAACATACCTAGTATATACTTCCAGTAATAGTCGTCGCTGTGCTGAGCACATACACATGTGACCGAGTATCCATATCTTCTTTCAATCCAGCCTTCCACTTGGAAATCACCTCACAAGCAACTTCATTGAAAGTCAATGACTCATATGTATATATCTTCTCCACTGCAGCAACTGCAAAAGCAACCTCATTACTGTCTTCTCTGAATAGTTCTCATGCTGAGTGTTGCTCCCTATCACGTGCTGAATGACAGTCTATCAAATCCTGAGTTTGTACTTCCTATGAACCAGCTACCTGATCGATATTCCCATGAGGTTCCACCTCAATGTATGATCCCCAAGCGGTTCCACCTCAAACTCAACTCCCTGCAACACATGCACTGAGCTCGTACCTACACCAGAACAAATGAAAGTTTACTTATATTCCCCACTCTCATTGAAATCCATATTCCTGTATAGCACTCTCTTTNCTGAATGACAGTCTATCAAATCCTGAGTTTGTACTTCCTATGAACCAGCTACCTGATCGATATTCCCATGAGGTTCCACCTCAATGTATGATCCCCAAGCGGTTCCACCTCAAACTCAACTCCCTGCAACACATGCACTGAGCTCGTACCTACACCAGAACAAATGAAAGTTTACTTATATTCCCCACTCTCATTGAAATCCATATTCCTGTATAGCACTCTCTTTGAAGTAACGTCATCAAACCTCCAAAGATGATAACCCACCATACCTTCAAGGTATGCCAGGAATATGCACTTGACCTTACCCAGTTCAAGCATCCCTTGCTTTATACAAGCAAGCCGGCCAAAAGACCCCAACATATCCTTAGGTATCTCGAATCCAATCGCTGATGATGGTGACCTATTCATGAGATATGTAGAAATTGTTGTATCTGCTGCCCAAAAATCTTGGACATACCAGACTGAATCAGAAAAACAGCGTACCTTAGCCAAGAGTGTCACGTTCGCCTTCTCGACCAACCCATTCTGCTACTGTCACGCAATACCCAAATGTCTGGCGACCCCACTCTTCGTACATTGTTGTGTAGACCCCTGATTACAACATTCAAGAACATTACCCGTCTTGATCGTCACTGCCTGACCATCCAGGGTATATACGTAATTAGTCCTCCTTGTTCCTGATAAAACCACCACCGAACCCTTTATAACCTTGATCTTGCATAACTGCATCCTCAAGGTAAAACCCTCTTTTTCAAGAGTGTCCTGCGATATCAAGTTTCATCTTAAATCCGGAACATGCGTGAACGTTTATCCAACACGGAACTTGACCCATCCCTTATTTTGCACAATACAAAATCCATTTTGTGAATTTTCTTTCACAAAAACCACAATCTAGCAAAGTTACTAGTGTGTAAAAAACCCTTGCTTGATCGATATAACCCTAAGAATAAACCTTCTTAGAATTCGATCAAACCAAGAAACCCTTCAAAAACAAAACCCTTTCTTACTCAAAATATCGATCGAACCTTGGAAATCAAACCATCCAACAAATCGACAACCCTTGAATCAAGAAAGTACCCGACAGTTTTTGAAGTAACTCTTGTCGTACTCTAATTTTGCAAAAACAGATTTCTTGTAACCTAAGAAACCTTGCAAACTCGACAAGTCTTGGACTTTCTTTTCTCCAACCCTTTGTTTAGTCTGATAACCTTGTGATATAAACCTCACAACACCGAATCAAACAAAGTACCTTGTGCAAAAACACTTCAAACTTTCAAAGTAATAAACTTTATTTAATAATCAAGACCTAAAACACCAATTAAATAAACGCCACTTTGGAATATATAAATCATATTGTCGGTTAGCATGCAAAAAGATGAAAAACTCACAACTTTTTGTTTCTTTGACGTCTTCAGCAACACGTCAACAGTTTCTGATATTTTGTGGTTTAAATGGACTTCTAAACCAATAAACCTTTTTACGAACCTTGATCTTCTCAACCAAAAAATCAAGAACCTGATGATGTTCCTTGTCAATGATCGTGACAAACCCAAACACACCAGCACCTTTCGACTTTTAAACTGAAAAACCAAAACAACCCTTTGAAACCTTCTACGCTTGTCGCAAAACCCGGACAGAAAAACGAGAATCAAAGAACCTTTACTATCGACCCTAACCTGCTGCACCTTCTTGTTGTCGTTGATGCTGGTAGCCCAAACAGAAAACCTACCTTCTGCTCCTATCAGAAAAACGAACACCAAGAACTTTCTTTCTTTTGTCGNAAACCTTCTACGCTTGTCGCAAAACCCGGACAGAAAAACGAGAATCAAAGAACCTTTACTATCGACCCTAACCTGCTGCACCTTCTTGTTGTCGTTGATGCTGGTAGCCCAAACAGAAAACCTACCTTCTGCTCCTATCAGAAAAACGAACACCAAGAACTTTCTTTCTTTTGTCGATCGTTTAGAAACCCGAAACCGAACCGTCTTCTTCCTCAGCAGAACCCGAACAAAAGAACCCTTCGGTATCGATCCTAGACTTCCAAGAACCCTCAACCAAGCTCTTGATACCACTTGTTGTAAAAACCTACAACAAACCTGGAAATCTAGAGCAGATAACCCGATACTCGAAGACGAAAAAGCAAGCAAACTAATGATATGTCGACAGAAAAGTAAAACCGCACAAGAACAAGACCTAAACGATTGCTTTATTGATTCGTTTGTAAAGAAAAGAATGTAGTACAACGACCCCTCCCCCCTCACCTCTTTATTGTAGAGATGAGGGGGGAGAAAAAACCAACTCGAAAAGAGTTAAACTGGCTGATACTACAAAGGAGAAACAATAGTCTCGACTCTCGAATGCCCTGAGATTTGAGAACTCAGTTTGTGCATTATATAATGCATGGAACCCACTTATAATCCTACTTTGACTAAAACAAGAACTAAAGTAACACTAAGACCCCTATAAATTTGACTAATTTGCATACTAATCCTAACACATTCTGATGTGCCATCAGGCCAACATGAATAACCGTTTTCTCCTTTAATTTATACAAGTTTGATAACAAGGAAGTGAGCCTGAGAACTTCCGTATATATTCATATCATCTCTTATTTATCATGTAATTCTAGTTTTAGATTTGCCACATATATGTATCAATGTATTATAGCTAAGCTAAGTGTACAACAGTTATTGTTAGTGTCACGCCATTAGAAGGTATTTGGTAATTAAGATCATCACCATGCAAAACATCAACACGTGTTCATACAAAGTATGAGACACTGATTCAACTAATTAAAACTATATTCATATAAACATTTGCAAGTGCCTTGTTATATTCATATAAACATTTGCTTGTTCCTTGTGGATTAACAGGTGACAGTCATAAATAATCAAGTTTACCCCACCAAGAAAATAATAAAACGACACAATTTTAAGGAGTCGAGAACTGGACGTTACTGAAAATGTATGATTAGTTATGAAATCGTTGTTGATTGTATCTGCAAAAGCTGATATCTAGCTGTTGCAAACCTGGATTAGTGGTACAATGCTCGATAAAAGAAATTCGACTGTCCTTTTTAAATAATTTTAACTTGCAATTACCAGCTATTGTGCAATGACTTTAGGAATATATATAGATATTTTTTTATTTGTTAGTAATGATACTTCTGGAGTCTGGTATTCTATGTTATTGAAAATATTTGTTACTCTTTATCTGCTGAGAAAAATAATCGAGTTTGGTTAACTGTTCAGATTCTGAGATCTGGGAGATGCTACCTGAGGGCACACGTTCCCTCCTGGTTTTGCCTATCCGTGAAAGTGCCGATAAAGATGGGAGCTCCGAGAGCAAGATTGCTGGTTATGTCCTGTTGGCATCAAGCATCAGTTATGCATATAGCAGTAAAGACAGAGCCTGGATAGCAGCCATTGCTAAAAAGTTTTGAGGTAAAAGCCATTGTATCAAGTTTTTGGGGGTTAAAGGGGATAGGACATGTAGATTTTATATATATATATATTTTTTTAAATAAAGACTTGAGCCATGTATATGAGTCACTTGGAAAAACTAAGTTACTAAAGACAGAATCCAACACTTGCAATCTCATTACAGAAATGGCTTGAATCCTTGAGACCAAGAAACTTAGTGCTGTGTTGAAACTGGTATTTATCAATTTTTCTAGTAAATTTTGATGTAACTATGGCTGCATATACATACTTTTGACACGGCAGCACAAAATACTAAAAAAAGAAAACAGTCAAAACCTTTAATCGTTAGGAGCAGAATGTTGAAGCATCTGAAATGAGCCAAAATCTTGATTAAATTTGTCAAGTAGTAATTTTGTTAGCTAATATTGAGCGATGATATTCAGCTCCATAGACTGCATTAAGAATTGCCGACCATGTACAAAATGCAATTTTTAAGCTCCATGTCAGCTGCACCCACTTAAAACAATCACTCCATAATCCACATTATGACTGTATACACATCCAAAGTAGGATATACACAACGTAATCCACATCACCATTACACTCACAAGGACTTGTGTAACCGTTTTCTTCTTAAATTAGTGTGATTGGGCCTCTTTAGAACATAGCTTATAAGCCCAGTCTGCACAGCACCCAGTAACCTAAACTAAAGTCTTTGTATTCAAATACACAGTATTCTACAATCTCCCGAAAAATCAGTTGATTTCATTGGTTAGATTGTTAATGCGTTCACAATAAGGTTTTCCCTTTTCAGCTTTTGAACTTCATTAAAAGTTTTGATCTTATTATATCTCTTGAGTGCATTTTACAAAACCATCGGTGCAATACAATAATATTTGCAGATCTCTTCCATGGTGGGCGAGGTTGTTGATGATTTATAGAGAACCTTACGACTCAAAAACTTGTGGACCACTGTTGTCATTTACTTGCTTGAAAGGTATTGTTGTATATATCTATGTCGTACTTACATAAAATGTTATAGGTACCATCATATTGATAAGATACATGTGTACATATTACATTTCATTTAAGAAGTGAATCCTGATTCACTAAGATTCCTCGATTTCCGAGGGTTGAGAAAAAAACTACTCCGTATATGCACTTGGGGTGTGTTTGGATGCCTGTGCATCTTGAAAGTGATTGCATGTGTCGATATGTACTATATATATAGTTGCCTAATAATACATTATAACCAACGGGCTTCACCATTCAACAAGTGTGATGAATAAGTAGCTTATGGTATGTGATGAATAAGCCACAAACAGTTTTTTATAAAACCCCCCACCCATATAAGCTCATACCTAATAAGCCCCCAAAATAAGCTAAAACATTACACCCCCTTTTCAAAGTTGATTGCTTATAGGTAACTTTGATAAGATGCTAATGAAATGAATGTTTCTACTTTTATAATGGTGGAGTTAGTTTGATTAAGTGTGTATTTTAATGGAAAATGCAGGGTGCTAATCCCCCGCTAAATTATCTTCATAGTCATACATGTACATAACATAGCTGCCACAAATATAGAATGACAGTAGAGCACGCTTCCAGTTTCTTCTGACCCAATACATCAACTGTAGACGATCTTTAGGAGCAGACCATATTAGCAGCTGAAATGAGCCGAGACCTTAATTGATTTTTTCAAGCGCAGTAATTCTGTAGATAATACACCAACTGTTTTTCTCTTCTCAAAATACGCAGTATTATTCTACTCCCGAAAAATCAGTTGATTTCATTGATTAGATTGTTGTGTTCATAATATATTGTTTACTCTTTTCAGTATTTGAAGTTTATATATATTTTTGACTGTGCTACATGTCTTGAGCGCATTTTATAAAACCATTGGTGAAACATTGCAGATCTCGTCATGATGGGTGAGGTGGTTGGTGATTTATAGAGAACCTTATGACTCAAAATCTTGCAGACCACCATTATTATCAGTGTACTTGCTTGAAAGGTATTGTTGTAGAAATGTCATACATACTTAAAAATGTTATAGGTACTATCATGTATTCATGTTGATAAGATACATTTGTACATATTACAGATCATTTAAAAGCAAATCCTGATTCAGTAGTTTCCTCGATTTCCGAGGGTTAGAGACTTGAGAAGAGAAGTAGTTGTACTTGTGTTTGGATGCCCATTTTGAAAGTGATTTCGTTTGTTGAATAACCATAATTATAAAAACAGCTATGTTATTTGCTACTCCATGACCGTCTGCGTATAAATACACTATACTTGTATGCACATACATATAAATATACATGTATGATTACAATGTATGTGTACATATACTCTGTATGTGTTTGTGTGTCACACATTCATACCAAAGGACTAAATCACAAAGATTTGCCATTTAATTCAAAGCTGACTCCTTATGGTCCAAGCAGACTGGCTAATTTTTCCAGACTGGATACAGGTCTAAAATGGGTCCAATTTGAAATATTATTTGAAAGAGCTATCTCCATTATTTTTCTTTATAGGTGACAATGCTATAGATTGCATCATAAACACTGGACATGATATTTTTTTGGCCTTTTCCATTATATTTAAATTATTATAACAAGAAATCATTCTCCCTATTAAATTATCTATGGTTGGGACTACTAACGACGTGTCGATAGAAATATATCACAAAATAGAATCTCGAAAAATAACATTGTAAGAAAAACATAAGGGTGGTGGCAGTCATGCTTCCGAAATCATTCATACCTCCCAAATCCACCAATAATATCATTCCACCTCATCCCAACCATTTCATACTTTTTTCATACCTCCCAACCCCTTTTTAGTGGCAACCATGCCTTTTTCATACCTCCCAACTTTTTTTTTGTCTTCTAGCCCAACGGCTAGAATTTCCTTCCCATGCTTCCGAATCAAAGATTGCCGCTGGAGCTATGTTTTTGCCATACCGGTGGGGGTGGCATCGGTGTTTGCCGCCGGCAAACTCATGCCGATGGGCATACCGATGGCCATTGCCACCACCCTAACAGCTGCCGCTTACGTTTTTGTCATAGCTTCATTTCTATTGGTGAAAATGTATGCAACATTGAGTTTAAAAGAGTTCAAAAGTATATGTAGTTTTTGGTAACTTGTGTGTACTGCCATATTGGTTTTGTAAGATAGGGCTTTTTTTGTTGTCTTTTGGTAGTATGTGATATAGGGACAAAGATTCAAAGAACAATGGAATGGTTATATGTCTTTGGGGTTTGTGTTTTATTTTTTGTTGATAATCATGGAATCATTGGTTAGTAAATTACATATGTACAGGCTGTTTTAGTTGGGTGTGGGATTTTGGAAACATGGCACATGGCTATTGCTTTAGTTTTAGAATCTTTTGTAGTCTTGTGCTTTTGGTTTTAGACAAGTCATCTGTTGAAGCAATTGTGAATGTGCATTCTGTAAGTCCTTGATTGCTACATTAACAAATCTAAAAATGGAAAGAGAACTGTAAAAGGACAAATGATCCTTGTACTTTGCCAAATTTTAGGCAGAGAGCTATATAACTATGTTTTACATATGGACCAAGATTTTATTTATTTTTTTATTTTTTATTTTTTTATCTTTTAGGGTTAAATCAATCGAATAGTGTCTGGAACTTTTCAAAATGTCCAATTATCATACATGGATAAAATAAAATATCACTATACACTAAGACTTTCAAATTGTGGTTCGATATCATACATTAGCTGACGTGTCATGACCTGATACCGGCTGCATTGGTAAATGAGCTTATGTGTCATTTTTATTTTTGTTCTTAATTTTTTCATTTAACTTCTTTTTTATATAATATACATACGAACGCACATGACACTTTAAAATCCTGCCACTAGCCATCATATCCGCCACCAAACTCTCCACACCGCCACCTCCCGTGGCCGCCCCAGGCCCTAGCTCACCACCACTTCCTTCTGTCGTCACCACACAATACCTCAACCTTCCCTAGCCACCAACGACCACCATCTCCACATCTCATCACCTTCACTGGCCGCCTAACTCCACCACAACAAAAAGATTTATATAATCAAATGTAGTGGTGTATGGTTTAAATGATGAATAGTTGAAGAACTTAAAAACATCACTATGTTCAAGACAAATAAAACCTTCAAGTAACGGGGTTGAGATGTGAGAGTCACCCACATTAGTTGTACTTAAATATTTTTTGAGTAATACATTTACTTGCGAAACCTTTTACCAAAAAATAAATAAATAAATAAATAAATAACCCTTCAAGTTTATCCGGGGCTTTTCTGAATTAATGTTACAAGATAACAAGTGAGTTTGCTTAAGAAGAAAGTTTTTAATCTAAATTCTCTTCATCACGAGACTGATCGGGTCGAGATACCTCCACAATTGAGTATTATTGGTTGTTTTTAGTAGTGATAGAATGGCTAGTTTTGTAATTTGTAGTTAAGAAGATTTACGTATCTTATGTGGTTGTGGAAATGATGTAGAACAATCTGACGTGGAACATGACAATACAATTTCATGACTTGGCATATAACATTTGGCAGATGACGTGGATTCTGAAGTTGAAAAATGGGTTTTTAATGATATCAACACAAATTTATTGGGTTCATGTCTAATATGTGAACACTTGAAAAAGTTATTTGCTATATGGATCAACCTTTTTTTATGGGAATTGATTTGCACACTCATACTACTTTTGATTCGGACATTCTACGCATGCATTACATACTTGCACAATGTTTATATTATGTTTTGACTGCTTATACAGTTGAGTGTCCCAATAAAAATATGAGTGTACAAATCACCTCTTCTTTTTTATATGAGCAATGTTATACATTCCTACAAACCTACTCCACGTAATAATGATAAGTGTAATCAACTATCTATCTCTTTTAATCTCACTTAATTTTAACACTTGTCATCGTTCTAGAACTAAAAGGATAAGTAGAAATACTTGGTAGGAAGATTTATCATTTTCTTTTTTATATTACTTTCATGTTAAATGGGGCTATGGTCTTCAATGTATATTCCAAATGGAGATCGTAGCATTTGTGTTCGAATGCTAATCTTATCTTTAAAAATATTCGGTTGTCATTTGAATAATAGCTTCTCGGGTCGGGAGTCGGTTTGAATTTTTAGCATTTTTGGGATTCGGATCGGGACGGGCCAGGTGGGGACGGGCCAAAAATCGACAAAATACAAGCAAATCAGCCGAAACCGACTATACCAAAACTGACTACTTTCGGGTCGGTATTCGGTTTAGGATTTAGGTGCCTTTCGGGATCGGGATTAGTCGGGACGGGTCGGGTCGGGTCGGAAGCTGGCCCGATGCTCAGCCCTAGTGTATATTGACCTCTCTAAAATAAATATTTTTCAAGTTGACCCTTCTATAAAAAAAAATTGTTTCAAGTTGACCCTTCTATAAAGTGTTAATTATAGTTTTATACAGCAATATTTCTTTATCCCTACATCACCAAAAATTTATTTTATCATATGAAAAAATATATACAGTATACACTTCCCATTAAAAAAAACAAAATAGCAAATAAAAGAAAAACATTTGTTGTCACCATAAATAAGTGGCATTATCTATTTTCAGTTGTCACAAAACACATAACATGATTTTTCTGTCATTTCCAGTATCTGACAATTGCGAAAGATGTGGTCGAGAAACTATATTAGGCATGTGCTTAGTTTCAAACAATAATCTTGTTGCTCAATTGATTAAACAAATCCTTTTTAAAATAGACATATAATCATTTATGCATGTTCAAGTATTTCAGGCCCGTAATATAAATTAACATTTTCTTTTTTCTGAATCAAACATCAATGCGACAAAATAACTTAAAATATTTTTAGTTCTCTTTTCATAAAAAAATAAATAAATATGATGTATGGTATTTCATCACAGCTTAAAATAACTATTGCATTTACTTTCTTGAAATAGAAAGTACGTTTAGATGACTTCACGAGCTCAAAAAGTCACAATACATAATTCGTACAATTGGCTTACACCATGGTTGTATTTTATATTTTTATTTAGTTTTTTTTCCTTTTCCATTTTTGTTAATTCTTAAAGGCATTTATTAGGGTGTTTGCCTGTTTGGGGTAGTGAGATCTATATTCTTTAAAAAAAAAAAAAAAAAACCTATATTATATTTATTTACTCTAGATCTTTTTTGTAACCAGTATATTATTTTAGCAAGGCAAGGATATAATAAAATAATAGTTGGGTAGAAAGAAGGTTCGAGGAATGGTGAGGGCAGGTGAAATTGAAACATCTAATTGGTTTGACTTCTACAAAAATTCTACGAGTTTAATTGTTTGTTGGGTCCGACGGTCAGTAGTCGGTTTTCTAACTCATACGACCTCTCACCAATTTTGACTTAACTAAACAAATCTGTTTTTAAAGTGCTTCTCAAATATCAAAAGACTTGTGGTCTAGTGGGTGGGGCTTAACTTGTTAAGCGAGCTATAAGTGGGAGTAGTACCGGGTGGGTGACCACCCGGGAAGTCATCACTTGTGGTCCACTTGCGGATCATATTGTTCCGGAGATATGATGCAATGAAGAGGAGAGCCCTTAGACCTAGCCGCTGGGGTTCGAATCTGAGCATAAGCGGGGTTTTAATCCGGCCGTTACTCCAGCAAGGAAATCTTGTGTGGAGGCGGTACGGTTTCCTCGCGAATCCGTTGATCCTCGCTTGCGCCAGCGTGGGCCCGGTTAAGACAACATAGTCTGGNAAAAAAAAAAAAAACTAAGAATTACGATTAAAATATAGGGAAGTGATATATACACATATGTTTTTACTTCATACTCATAAAATTTGCTTGTATGATTCCAATGGTCCCACACTCCTCCTATTATATTTTATGTGTATGAAGTAAATAAATATGTATACATATCTACTCCCTAAAATATAACTTATTTCACCAAAACTTATTTAACTGGTAAATTCATCATTTTTAGGTACATAAGTGATACCATTCATATCATACCTAAATGGTACTTTCAAATTACATACTTTATCTTAAAATAGTTGTCATGTTTTGACTTTTTGAAATATTTTTTTTTTCGAACTTTGGCCTTAAGTATTATTTTTTATGTTATATAATATTTAATAAAAATTATACTAATCAAAATATATTTAAAACTCAATCTATTCGTATATATTGCATTATGTATTATATAATACAAAAGAAAATAGTTAAGATTAAAGATAAAAAAAAAAAAAAAAAAAAATAATAATAATCAAAACATGACAATTGTTTTTGGACGAATGGAGTTATTTTCACACAAGTTACAAAAAAAATTATAATAAATAACTAATTTCAGTATATAGTTATTTTTTTTTTTCCTAAAGAATACTTTTATTCTTATCATTTGTATTTTGGCCTTTGTTCATATAAATTATAAAATCTACTATTCTAATGCATTTAATTGAAAATTTTAGAACATATATAATACAACGGCAGTCCAAGCAGGGAACATGTATTTAGTCAACATTGCATAAGCATCTAGATAAAATATTTGATTAACCGGAAATGCATTCTTTAAATCTCTTTTTTTAATTAAAAAACTACATAAACTCATTAACTAAAACCTGAAATATTATTTAATTACAAATAAATAAATACTCCACTAGCAAAAGGGTTTGGATTTTCAAGGTATAAGTAGATTAAATTTTGGATTTATTTTCGTGGGTTGTCGCTAAGTTTAAAGTGTCGGTACATTCATCACCTTTTTTTTTCAAAAACATATATAAAAAGGTCGGTTCGTTTGTTAACCACTTATTGACTTAAATTAAATATTGCATTACACAATACTGTCGGTGCCACATTTCTATTACGTGAAATTATAAATTTAATGACCTACCGTCTCATTAAAAAGCACCCAATCAATTGTGCACATAGATTTTATATTTTGTATTTTTCATTTGAATTTGAATTATAATCATAATTAAGTAAGATTAGTACAAGACTAAAACCATTACAAAGTCAAGATATAATTAGTTTTTTTTTTTTTTTTTTTTTTTTTTTTTTTTTTTTTTTTTTTTTTTTTTTAACTAAGCCGAAGCTAAGATATAATTAGTTTAATACGATAATAATCATAATTTGTAGCCAGTCATTTACATTGTCCTGTCAATGTTCAAAAAACGTGTATATTTTCAACGTGGCGAATTTTTGAAATGTATCCTAAAAACTTTAAAGTTGATTCCAAAATTCAATCATTTCTCCTATGAAAATAAGGTCACTTTCACTAAACCAAGAAATAAAGTCGAAAGTGATAAGTTTTAATGTTATAACAATCCAAAATTCATATCAAGTATTTTCGGTATATCATTGATTTATTATCTTTATGAGCTAAGTTTTTTTTTTGAACGCCGAGTTAGTAGTTAGTGATTCGAGCCCACAGTGACATCCAATCGGGCAGTATGCAAGCATCGAACCTTTCTCCTTAGGGGATAAACCCCACTTCTGCTTCTATTTTTTCGGGCCTCTGAAGCTCCATGGTGAGACTCGAACTTGAGACATCTCCAAGGATACCTCCCCAAGGTTAGTCTTGGTGGCCAACTGAGCTAGTCCAGTTGGTTATCTTTATGAGCTAAGTTAGCAAATGTTTAACGAATACAATCGTCGATAATAGCAGGTACTAATCCTATTGGTACATTTTAAGGGGCAATTTGGTCGATTGTAGATTTGTAGCATACTTAGTTCAATCTATAAGACTATGACAACTAACCATTAGGTTAATGTATTGTAGTAGTTTGAAAAAATGTTAAAAAGCGTAACGTAAAAAATTAGTAGTGGAACAAAAAAGGTAAAAAAAAAAAGGGGTCGAGTAGGGTAAAGTAGGAGAAACTTGGATAGATAAAGGGCAATAATTAGGAGAAGAGTAGGACAGGAATTGTTAACTACCACACACCCTCTTTTTAACCAATTGACACCTACGCACCAACTTTTTATTATTTTACTTTACAAACTCATAAACATCATTCGCCTCTCTAAAACAAACGCTACTATTATTAACTAACTACCCTACACCTAGCTAATCACGTAGCTTGTCCCATTTATCGTACTTCATACCAACCTTTGCAAAAGAATATTAAAAGCTAAATCAATAGTTCAATACTGTTATTATTTTCCCTTTAATAAAACACATGATTTATCATGTAATTCAAAAGGGCAAGTTATAAAATATTGTTTTATAATTTAAATCATAAAAATGATGTTTATCTATAATGTTCATTTATAATTGTTTTATAATCTAAATCATAAAATAATATCTTTATAACTTGCATCATTGAATTATATAATAAATCAAATGTTTAAGTTGTGGTTCTGCTAATGACGAGCTTAGTAATAGTGAGGAGGATTGTTTTGGAAAGATGAATGGTGCGAAGCTGATCTTCGCTTAATGGAAAATTTTCCTCACTTATATGCTTTGGAAGTTAATCAAAACTGTTCTCTTAGTGGTCGATGGAGGCTGATGGATGGAAACTGGTGCGTTTGCTGGAATTGGAGGGTAAATCCTCGAGGTAGGTCTCTTTCTGATGTTTCCAATTTAACCAATCTGGTTAAGAATTTAACCCTTCGCGAACGTTCTTTTTACGGATGGTTATCGCAACTTGACTCAAATAACTTATTTTCAGTGAAGAAGATCTTTAATATTACTGACTCTCAATTGTCCGTGGGTCATTGCCTGGGTCAAACAAGACACTCATGGAATCCTCTTGTACCAAGGAAAGTCAACATATTTGTTTAAATGGCGGTTTTGGACAGGCTCCCCGTTTTGACAAAGATTGACACACGCGAAATCGACATTCCTACTGTTTTATGTCCTTTATGCGAAGATGTTCCCGAATCTCTAGATCATATTTTAATTGCTTGTCCGAAGGTAAATCTTATTTGGCACAAATGTTTAAGTTGGTGAAAGGTTAATTTTCCTGATGGTGGAATGGATTTCACTAATGTGATAAATGGGTAGTTATGTCAACATATCCCATCTCATATTTATAAAGTATTCTAGGGCGTTGGCTTCAATACAACGTGGGCTATTTGGATGTGAAAAAACCAAATGGTTCTTTCTAAAGCTGAGAATAAACTGGTTGTGGTTAGTGAAGATATTTTTGCACTCATTCAGTACAACGCTCTTTTATAGATCTCCAACTGGTTCCTTGAAGGTCAATTCAATTTAAAAGCCTGGATCACAAGTCCTTCTAGTCTTCATCCTATGATAGATGGTGTAAATTAGCTTTTGTTGCTGTTGTTCTTTTTTCGCCTCTTTTTGTGTATTTTGGTATTGGAAAATGATTTTCCTACATTTTTTTGCCTTAAATATCATCCTACTCATGTAATTGATTCATTTGCAAAAGTGACTGAATGAGATGATAAAAGAGAAAAAGTGAATTCTACTTGCTATTTTAATGTGTGGTGGGTAAAAGGATAAGTAGGAAAAAAATGTAAAAAGATATAACAATGATCTTTTGGTTATTGTCTCCTTCTTGAGAGTCTAAGGGCCCGTTTGGTTCGAAGGAATCCTAAGGATTCTGGTGGAATTGGAATACAATTCCATTCCATAACGTGTTTGGTTGACAAATTCAAAAAATTTAAAATCTGAATTCCATTCCTTACTGTGTTTGGTTGGCAAATGGAATGGAATGAAATTCCTTCAAAATCCCATATGTATGGAATTCAATATTCCATGGCATATATGAGAGGATTGTTTACAATTCCATGGAATTCACATTATTATTATTATTATTATTATTATTATTATTATTATTATTATTATTATTATTATTATTATTATTATTATTATTATTATTATTCAACATCACTTTTTTTTTACATTATTATTATTATTATTATTATTATTATTATTATTATTATTATTATTATTTTTATAAATCAACACTTTTATTATTATTATTATTATTTATTTTATTTTTATTTATTATTATTTTTATTATAAACGATCATTTAATTATTATTGTTATTATTATTAACTTTTATAAACAACCACTTTATTAAGATTTAAAAATTATTATTTATTTAAAATTGAATATAATTATTATTTATTTAAAAATTATTATTATTATTATTATTATTATTATTATTATTATTAAAAATTATTATTCATTTTAAAATTAAATATAATTTATTTATGGCTTACTTTTTTAATTTATACCTTAAAAAATACAATTGTATTTTATATAAAAACACTATTTATTTAATATATTAGTTTATATAATATTATTTAAAAAATTATTATTATTATTTGATAAGCAATTTATTTATTAAATAATATTTAGTTTATATAAATCTTAAACTAAAATTAAATTTAAATATTTTAATATAATTGCTTTTTCTCATTTCCTTCTTCCAACCAAACATGCGATAGTATTTGCAAATGTCAATTCCGTCAGATTTTAAATCCTAAGGATTTCAATTTCTAACATTCCATTCCTTCACAATCCAATTCCTTAAACAGATTCCAATTCCGTTAAAAACATTCTGCGAACCAAACGAGCCCTAAGGTGTTTGGCTTTCTGATTGCCCATTTGGTTGGTGTTTATAAAATTCATTGCTTCAAAAAAGATAAGTGTTTCCTTTACTTATGATTAGGGGTGAGCATCGGTTCAGGACCGGATCGGACCGAAGACAGAATTAGCCAAAAAGCCAAGACCGAGGACCGGACCGAATGTGGTCGATCCGGTCTGATCCGATCTCGGTCGGTCCGGTCCGTTCGGATCGTTTGCTAAGCCCTACTTATGATCTACCTCAATAAATGAAAAAAATGTGTTTGAAGAATAAGATAATAAAGGACCTAAAAGTAAAGTACCATGTCATTTTTGTATTTGCAATGCTTTTAAATGGTTGCCGTATATTTTTTTATCAAAGAAATACTACAATTAAAACATTTGGATAATGACTACTTTATTTTTAGTAATAACGTGTGATTTCAATTTTCAAATAATGCAAAACGGATACCGTAAATTTCAAACCAATGATCTCATTTACTCATCTAATCATTTATTATTCTATTTATAGTATTTATTACATTTTATTAGGAAGTGATTCATCACATTTGAAAAAGAAAAACAACAAGTCAAACGACAGCCCTAAAGTAAAAACTCACAGTTGGTAATTAAAAAGTTGGCTCCAATTCCACACGCCTTCTCTTTCTTCTTCCCATTATATATTTTTCTAGATTTTCTTCGTATATTTTACTCCTATTTTTCATATATTATAACCAAATGATTATACACACACAAGTATATATTCGTGTTATAGGGAATGGATCTAGTAAGAAGAAAAAATAAAATGAGAAGAGTGAGAAAAGTTTCCAACCACACAATTCAAATAAGAGGGAGAAATTTAAGGGGAGATGCATCTATTTTTGTAGGTGCATCTTAAATGTGTGGTTGTGGTTTCTTCTCATCCTTCTCATTTTAGTTTTTCTTCTCATTTGATCCTAACTCTCGTGTTATATAGTATTCACATCTCTTCACCGTCCATTCATTTTTATTTATTAGTTTTCCTTCATCATATCTCTCTCTAAACACTTTCCTTCCATTTTATTTTCATATATATCACATCCTTAAATATATATCTCGGTCATGTTTTTTCTTGTCCTATAACAAAAGTTTTCCATTTTGTTGCTAAACTCAATGCTTTGATGATCTAAGTTTTCTTGTATGTATATTTTTTAAAGTGTGACAACAAGATTTTAGAGATGATGCCAATGAGTAACACCAAACCAACAAGTGGTGGTGGTGAAAATGAATGGGAGGTTCGACCAGGTGGAATGTTGGTCCAGAAACGAGATCCGAATGATGAAGTTACTCGTGTACCTCCTCCAACTATTCGAGTTCGGGTCAAGTATAATTCGATATACCATGAAATTAACATTAGTTCACAAGCTACATTTGGTAAGTATTACGTAGTATTATATGTTAGTTGTTGTGCTATGAGATATAATTTTTGTTAAAACGTTGATATGTTATATATATAGGTGAATTAAAGAAGATGTTATCAGGGCCAACAGGATTACACTATGAAGATCAAAAGCTAACGTACAAAGGTAAAGATCGAAGCAACAAAACATACCTAGATTTTGTCGGTGTTAAGGATCGGTCGAAAATGGTGTTGGTTGAAGACCCGCTTAGTCAAGAAAAAAGGTATATCGAGATGAGAAATAATGCTAAGATGGAAAAAGCCGCTAAGTCGATATCTGAGATTAGCTTAGAAGTCGATAGACTTGCTGGCCAGGTATATATATATATATACGTATTTCAGAAGTCATGACACAATATATGTATGTTACATTAGAGGGTAAGAAATAATAAAATTTGTTACTGAGCAGGTGTCGGCCCTTGACTCGGTTATTTCGAAAGGAGGAAAAGTGGCGGAGAAGACAATGTTGAATTTGATTGAGTTATTAATGAACCAACTACTTAAATTGGATGGAATTATGGCTGAAGGAGATGTTAAATTGCAAAGGAAAATGCAGGTATATATATATATTTATTTTGTTACTACTTTATGTTTGTTACTAGCACTTGTTAGACTTTATAATTACTTTAATTATGTGATCAATTTTGTAGGTGAAACGGGTTCAAAAGTACGTCGAAACTCTTGATGTTTTGAAGGTTAAAAACTCGGCGATTGGAAGCGATGGGAATGTGAGTCAAGTTCAACAGCAGCCCGCGACACCAAATGTACAAAATCACGAGCAGAGACATTCCAACAGGAATGGTGGTGCAGCTATGCCAAATCAACACCAGCCGCCCTTTCCTAATTCGAGACGGTCAGTTGGGAATTTTTCACCCATTCCTGTTGCGGCTAAACAGCAACAACCATCGAGGAACTCGACATCAGGGGAAGTTGTGGTGACTACACAATGGGAGACTTTTGATTCCAACCCGACTGCTTTACCCGCACCACCATCAAGCAGTACCAATACTATACATCCCAAGTTCAGCTGGGATTTACTTTAAATTAGTTAAAAAATATATATATACATATATGTGGTCTAGTATGTTAAGGTGTTACTTTTGGATTGGCATATTATGGTCTATTCTTTGCTGTAACTAGAGTTTTTCTGTCTATCATTTTACTTTTTTTGGGTCATTCCCTTTACAAATAAACTGGATCACTACTATACTAATAATATACATTTTCATTTCATCTTTATTTTTTCTTTTATTTCCCTTGTGAACTTGTAAATTTGAATGTATAAAGAGCTGTATAAATCGTATATGATAAGTTTATGTGCACTATTTTTAGTTAATAAAGTTGTTGCGTTGTTAATTTCCTTTACGGAACTTGGATGCTAAGAAATTTCCGCAATAAGACCACGCAGCGACATGTGTTATGCAAAAGGTTAGAAGCTGGCTCATGGCGTAACCTTGCAGTGTTGAAAAAGATTCACCTTGGACCATTTACCGCAACATATATGTCTTTATCAATGCTCTGCAAACTTTCCTTCAAGAGTAAGATGCAACATCTTTATCATGGCTAGCATGTCCTAGTCAGAAAGTATTATGATAACTTGGCTAAGAAATCTGATAGGTGTTACATCATTGTATGGTTGCATAAACTCAAAGTCTACATGTATTTATGTATGTATATACGTATGCGCAGTTAATTAACTTCTGGATATTGATTCCACCTTGAATTTACTACATTTGGTAATCAATATGAAGGCATATGTTCATAGGTGGTACCGAATGATGCAATGTAATTTTCTAGCATATATTGAAGACTTTTCGAAATAATAAAGGGTGTTGTGGTCCAACTAGTCATAATTCGGGCCAAGGCGTCTACCACGTATGGGAGAAGACAATTACTCTTTCTTCACTAGACTAGAGTCACAAGTATGGGATGCTATTCTTCTCAAGAGGCAACATATACAATTCAGTTATTCATTGACACGGATGCCCTTAAGTTTAATCAAAGGCATGTGGTCTCTGTAGTCATTTCATTCTACAAGTATGGTAGTAGAAAACTTTACGGGTTTGGATTGATTCCTTCCAATCTTCTAAACCATAAAAATAACATAACTTGCAAGTAAATCTTTAGGTGAAGTTACTTGTACTTTAGCATCTTGCACATGTAAAGCTGCTATGGGAAAATATGAAGTTGCCAAAGCATATCTCTCTGCCAAGAAACTAATGATTTCAAGAACTAATAAGAGCGACCTATTTGGCATATCGTCCTGTTGGAAGTATTTTTGGAAGAAAAATTTTCGGCTCACTAGTTGATATGAAACAGCCAACTTTACGAGTCCACAAAACTTTCATACAATCTTTAGATGCAAACATAAACTTACATCATAATTAAGGAGCCATAGAGTATTTTTTCACATTAAAGTGACTCGCTAGTATACACATACAAACATGAATATCGAAGAGTCTGGTACAAAGTTGAATAGTTGATAGCGAGAGGTTGTTTCTAGCTTTCACCGATTTGTCATTGTGAACATGAATGCGGGCATGATCCCACATGCATCTTAGTACCACAAGGTTTAATAATTGGTCCAAAACGTGTCCACTATAATCAATAACTTCTTCTTTCAAAAACAAGAGATTTCACTATCAGATTTTCATATCAATGTGGATTCTAAATTTGGGTGGATGTTCTTTATAGATGATGAACGTGTTCATCCATTAACAGAGAGCCTTGATTTTTTTAGTGAATTTCATACCATGTGTAACTAAAACATGATTTATGACCATTGTATATTAGGCATAAAAAAACTTTTGCTTTGGGCACAAAATTAAGGAAAACTGAAAAAAATTGTTGTTTTGTTTTAAAGGCTTAAGAGAAAAGCAGCCCAGCCCACTAGAAGTCATTGCCACCACATATTGCATAGCCCATTGACCATCAAATAACGCATATCTCATGATCGGACTAATTAGTACTCCGTAATCTACTAGCCTTGTATCCGCGCCAAGTGACCGTAATAAATAGTTTTTGGTTGTTTTAAAATTATAATGGTTATGAATGTCGGTTTTAGTTTTGTATTGTTGTGGAGAATAGTATGTGCTTAAATAGAATTTGTCAAACCGAACCAAAGTAAATATTCGGTTCTCGGTTTAGTGTTTAGATATACTTTGGCAAAATGTAAACTGAACCGAGTCAAAAACCGAATTCATATAAATATATATTTTATATATTTATATAATAAAAAAACATTAAAACTCTTTCCTATTATAAATGTAATACTTTTTAAGCATGAAAATATTATTTTACTAAAAAACTATATAATTAAATGAGAAAAAAATATATATATTATGTAATTCGGGTCAAACTGAAAACCAAACCGAATTCAAATTCGGTTTCGGTTCTATTCAATTTTTGGTTTCATTTGAAATCTATTTTTTACCAAACTTATCGAACCAAATAAATCAAACAAAATGATAACTGAACCGATGAACACCTCTAATAACTCGACTTTATCATATGGTTCTGGCTTTGTTTGTTGTCTATTGGAGAAATTTGGGCCTTGTTCGACATGGACCCGTTTCTTTTATAACAGGAGACCATCAAGATAACTCTTCTGAAATTGGTAGGTTGTACTTTGTTACAACTTCAAAATAGAAATCCTAGTTCCATAGTTAAAAAAAGACACATTGTGCTTTTACCAGCATGCTACATGTGGCCATTTATTAAAAAAAAAAAAAAAAATCCGTTCTTCAGTATTTCATTTCCAACATGTTAAACAAGTAAATAGAAAGAAAAAAAATGTAACAAGTGAAACGAAATGATCAAATGCTTACAAGCACCTGATCGCTTTAATTTAACAATACATATTATTATTTGAATAACATAATGCTAGCATGGTATCCAAGTTGTGGCGGCGGGTACTCTGCAATCAAAATTTTTTTGACGAACAATATTTTCGGATTACATGTTTTCCGTGATAATGACTTTACGCTAGACCAAAATTTTTTTCCTCAAATAACTCAGGGGCGACTTTTGAATTGGGCAACCACCTTAGTAGGTTGGCACGTGTTTATTTTTATAAGTACATAAAGTACAACTGTGTAAGCTAGGTATAAGAGGTGTCACCTAGGTGTACTTTGGGCAACTATTATTCTGTCGGGGCGACTTGTACCTTGGGCGACCTAAATTTTGTCATTTAGTAAAAAAAATTGTCATTTTTTCACTATTAAGTCACTCAAGGTACAAGTCGCCCCGACAGAAACAGTAGTCGCCCAAAGTACAACTAGCTGACACCTCTCAGACCTAGATTACACACTTGTACTTTGTGTACTTATAAAAATGGACACGTGTTAACCTACTAAGGTGGTTGCCCAATTCAAAAGTCCATGGGCTTGTTTGGGAATTTCTCTTAACTGTTTATATATATTGCATATTAATTTGTATTCGATAAAACATAAAACCACATCTAATGGAGAAAAATAGCTAACTGTGTTGTATCTTTTTTATATAATAAAACAAAACCTCTAGTGGGTACTTTTTCATTTTGAAAAAAAAAAAAAGAATATTTCCTTATTAGGTAATATTTTAATTATTATTATTTTTTTAATTTATAAGTTTTTAAATTCGTTTTGTTGCTATACTATACAAGTAGAAGATAAATACAAAAAATATAGATAAGATGCAATAACCATAAGATTAAACTTTTTAAATGATTATCTTTAATTATAAAAACTATAATTAATAATCATAAATCAAACAAAATAAAAATTAAATTATTAGTTTTTTAATAAACAAAAATATATCATTAAATTTTTTTTTTAAAACTCACGCGTGCGCGGGCATTATAACTGGTATAGTATAAAGTTAAGATCATAATATACGCTAAATCATTTCATAATATAAGTTTATTGAAAATAACGTCCAAGATTTACTGGGTCAATGTCAATCCCGAAAAGATATAAAATTCAAGTCAAAGTCACATAAAGCTATTTGAGGGAGTCCACATTAAACAACGAAAAGTATTGTTTGTAAGTATCACAATATGAATATATATGGTATACAAATGTGACCCTCAACTGACTTCAAATCCAACTTGTTTATTGGCAACGGGTCGACACGAAGTGATTAACATGAGCTGTGTGATAAAGTTTTAGTTCTCGTGAAACAACTTGCAACTTTAAAAAGTGCCTCAATTACACTTTTTTATTTAACAAACCAAAGCTTGGTTTTAGTTCAATTCCCACTTTGAATTTTAATTAGTCAAAAGGAACTTAAAGTAAACTACTCAAAACCAATTTTAACTAATCCGACGCCATGCACTTGAAGTTAAAGATTTGCAACATGCGACTTTGTTGATTCTATCGATCGTGCTTATTAGTCAAAGACTTGCAACATGCCCTATCAAGTTTTTTGATGGACAGGTTGTGCGACGTGACGATATGTATGATGAATTATATAGTTTTAAGTCCATATCCAAGAGGTATCGTAAATGTTAAGCAGACAATGCTTACATGTTGGATCAAATTTATTGAAGGCCAAAAATGACATGAAACAATTTGAACAACCTTTCGTAAAGTGAAGAAGACCATATATATTTTGGATTTCTTTTCACTTCACCTTAGGCTCTAAGGCTTCATTTTATAAACAGCGGAAATCATGCTATCTACATAATAAATTAGATTTTTGTAAGAATCAAACATGTACTAAACCTCGTTTTTTCATGTGGTTCGAGTCACGAACTTTAAGTTTTGGATCATAAATTACGTCTTCACATAAATTCAAGACGTACTCAATTCGTACTTGTTGCTTGATGACGATATTCATGTCCATGTTTATCTTGCTTAACTAAAAGTTAATTATCTCACCTGAAGATACATGCATGTTTTGCTTTCCTTTATATTTTTCTAATCTTGTTTACAAGAAATCTAGTCATAAGTCGTGGTTTTTAAAAAAAAAAAATATATATATATATATATAAAGAAACATTCACATCAACTTTTTCATATAAAAAAAAGTAGTTCTAGGGTCTTTGTTCAATAAGAAAAGGTTATGGAGGCTAATTTGAGATTATACAGAGAATGAGTTGTTGTTCGATACGTGTCAGAGAATAAAAGGTTGATTTCCACATACAAAATTCGGATTATATAATAATTTATATAAGTGAAAAGTGATATGATGTATGCACTAATTTTGAACAGTAAGTAATTTAAAGGGGATTAAATCATCACTAGCAATTTGTTTATGTATAAAGTGACAAAATAATCTTTAAGTTTAATTTTGCACGTACTCTATAGTTAATAGTTAATTTGGTAGTAATCAAGCCTTACTTTTAAAATGGCGCTGGAGATTTCTAAATGGGAACGATATGTTGTGGGTGAGGCTAATAAAAAGTTGTCATGGTAGAGAAGGTAGATTCTTAGACGGTGGAACAACTCCTCCTAAAAGTGGGGTGTGGGGTGGTATTGTGAAGGTTTCCATGGAGCTTCATACGCGTGACTTAGTTCTAAACTCGGCGTTTAGGAGAAAGGTGAGGAATGGTAGGAATACTAGATTTTGGAAGGATATGTGGTGCGGTGAGGGAACGTTAGAAGCGATATTTCCTAGGTTGGCTGCCTTAGCTTCTAATAGGAATTCTTATGTTAGCGATTATTGGTCCATCCAAGAGTGGAATATTAGTTGGCGGCGAGATATCAGGGGTGGGGCGGAGCAAACTCAACATGATCAATTAATGGCATGTCTTCAGATAATCAATATTAACTTGGAACAAGACACTTGGCAGTGGGAGTTTGACAATGAAGGATCGGTTAGAAAGAGTCTTGATGTTAAACGTCTTCCGGGTGCTGCTATGGCGAATCGATGGTGCAATATTCTTCCGATCAAGGTGAATGTGTTTGTATAGAGAGCTTTGTTAAACCGTCTACCTACTCATTCAAATCTGGATCGGCGCGGGATGGATATCGATTCTCTTCTATGTCCATGTTGCCACTATAATGTAGAAGACATTAACCATGTGTTATTTACATGTACTGTAGCTGTTGAGTTATGGAGCAGAATTGGGGTGTCGATGGAGTTACATATCCCGAAGGTTGTTAATGTAGAAGACATGTTTCAGTGGATCGATGGTCAAAGAGGTGGGTCTACGCATCAGAGGATCTTAAACACAACTTGTGTTGCAACAATATGGATTCTTTGGTTGTATCGGAACTCGGTGGTATTTGATAGCTCAAGAGTTAAAAAGCATCAAATTTTCGATTCGGTAGTCATTTACTCATTTAATTGGATATGTAATAGAAACCGCAAGAGTAGATTCAACTGGAACGCGTGAATGCAAAACCCACGTATGTAATTTCCTTACTTTTCTTTACTAGTTCCATCTAGCTTTTATATAAATCAGCAGTTCTAAAAAAATAAAAAAATAAAAAATAGTTAATTCAATACAATCAAAAATTTAAACTGTTTCATTGTAAATTGTAATTCTATTCAGCAATTTGTTTTTATCACAGTTATTATAACATGTCACTATATCATCACTTACACAACGTGAAACATACATTTTTATATCTTTTTACACTTCTTTAGCTTGTTTACACTATGCCAACTTATAAATGCTTGACACGTTAACATTTTTATATATTTAAAGGCTCTTAAAAATATATTGTATTCAACGAAGTAAATAGTACACACGTTTATAAAACGCTCCGATCCCTTTAGCTAATTACTTCACAATTATAAGCACCGAGATTTAGCCAAATTGAAGCACTTAAAAGCATGACCTCATGACGTGTTTCTTGGCATAAAGTTAAATAAAGGATTAACATGAAATGATTATTTAAATAATTTAGTTCATGACAACTATTAGTGACCGGTAAAAGAGTGAGTAATAGTGTATACGTGGTGAGCGCATCCATCCGTACGCGTGACTGCCTCCAAAAAGGGTTCTTGTTACCTTTTTTCCCGCAATTAAATCCATCATCATATCAATTATTGACACCCCAAATATCACAACCAGCTAGGACCACATCATTATCATCATACATGTCCCCAATTCATTTCACATAAATTTGAAATTTCTACCATGATACACATTTATGTTTGAATGTTCTTGATACACATTTAAAAACTGACTTTGAAGTTTTTTCTAGGAGTTTTCTCAGTAAATGTATTATTTAAAAAAAAAAGTTTAAGTATAAGTGTATAACGGATATGTGTGAAATCCCACATCTCAGCCCTTACATAGGCTATGAGACTAACATAACTAATAAAACTACTTCTATGAATGAAGAAACGACTATGACTAGATTACATTTGACTCAAACGACTCAACACATAACCTACGATTTCCTCCGACCGCGAATCTTGATATCTCAAGCGTCGCAGAAAGCCAATTGGTCTTCGGTTAGATCATGAGCATTGTACTCATCATTATCCATCATATGAATCATATGGATCATCATATGACTCAAAACTGACTTTAAAGTTGATGCTTGTAAGGTTTGAGCTTGGGTTTTTTATGAAAGAATCTCAAGCCCCTTAGCCTACCTGGCCATCCCATTACAAACGTAGCCGGTTCAGAAAATAAAGGAATGATTATTTAGGGTTATATTTTTGTTTGCGAAATAAAATTTCTTCGTCAAAGTAGCAATGTGAAAACCAATAAATCGATTAGTTTTGTTTTCTAATAGAATTAAATTCTCCATACATGCATCTGAACTCGTGTATTTTGTTGAAGTTTGAATTTAAACATGAGCAAGTTGATGTTTTTGGATTTTGTAGATGTAAATTAGCTTGTTTCGTATTTCATGAAAATAATGTGAACTCGTTGTATATAATATTCTGTATAGTTGAATTAATGGTTACGTTTTGTTAGTCCAAGTCAATTTTTATTGCTACAGGCACATGAAATATGTTGATTGGTCAATTTTCTCGCTCAAGTTACTATTATTTTCTTGTACTTGGTAGAAACATCTTGACATAAGGGTCATGGATGTTTGATTAGATGATTCGGTCATTTAGACAACACATATTATACAAATTTCATAATTAATCTATGTAATCGAAATGTTCAAAACTACGCAACGAATTGAAGTGAACCAACCAAATTACGTACAATTTGGATGTATCATTATTCATTCTATATTTTTTTTAAACACCAGTGTTTTAAAACCAAACATATTGGACAAAGCTACTCGTTGCATGTGTATGCATGTATGAATGTATGTATTTGATAACCACAAACGGTTATATACCAACTTATTATCAGGGTTTTAAAAGGCACGCTATTTCGTCGTTAAGGAGCGAGGCGTGACCTTCATGTTACCAAATAGACCAACGCGTCGGCCGTAGGCGTGGCGTAAGATGAGTCGTGAAAAGACGCGAGGCTTTCTGCCTTTTTTGAATTCAACTCCGATGAAGAAGGTTATTTTTTTAAACTAGCAAAGTATATTACATTCAAAGATAATTTCTTGACTTTATTCCTTATGCATAACACTTTTTGTAAATTCGATATATATGAAATGTGATATATAAATATATAAATCTATAAATATTTTCATATTTTGTGCCGTTTTAAGTCACACTTTAAATGTCGTGGCTTCACCATGGCTCTTAAAGTGCGAGGCTTAGTTATGCCGACACGCAACGTCTTACGTTATTTATAAACTAGTAATTATATGAACATGGAATTAGGGATGGTGTCATTGTCAAATGATAAATATAGAGCATTCCTCTTACACAGACGTAGCAAAAGTCAGATGCTCTACAGTTTTTATATTGTCGTATCTTGGCCCTGTAAATATCAGATGCGTATTCAATGAGCTTATAGTTACTATTTGTTGGTCTACTAAGAACTTTAAAACAGTGATAGCCTAATTTTGGAAAATTTTCTTTAGGGTTACAAATTTCAAATATTCTTCATTGAAGGTGTTTCAAATGAGCAAGTATAAGTTTTAACCAATTATAATTACTCAAAAAAGACACAAAATAAGCATCATCCGAAGGTGCATTTTGAGATTATATAGCGTTTAAAAAATAAAAACCATCCACATTTTCGTAAAATGCTCAAATTCCCGGGGCTTCAAGATGACCAACGTGACAACAATAACATAGTTAGGGCTGATAAAACAAACTATAGAGAATGTAATATTGAAGAATAAATCTACAATGTGTAAGACATGTATATATGCTTGCCTTATTCGTAAAGAACAAGCGATGAGATTAAGTGGCCAATAGCAAACGTATCGATACCACATAAATCGTCTGTCAGAGGGTCATGCACCGGAATCTTTCTAAATGAACAACTGTTGTAGAGTTGACATTTTGAGCCAAATTTGCACTTAGCAACAAAACTAGATGGCATGGTAACCAAAGGTGAAGCTTTAAGGGATATGACCCTTATCTCTTTTACATGGTGCATCTATGATCTGTCACTTATTTCTTCTACTTGATAAGTCTTCATAGGGGGGCCTTTAATTTCTTCATGCACCTTATCTTCAATGCATAAACTTTAGGGCTAGGGTTTGTTTAAAGGCAATAATTATATGCATGCCCTTATCCATGAGTTATTAAAAAGTTTTGTTATTTGACTGATTCTTGGATGCAAAATCTTCCATATTTGTGGATGATTATCATGTACTTGGATTAGTATTCGTCACATGCCTTTTTTCGACATGACACTATTTTTCATTATATAGTGTTCAATCATCACTTGCATATAAGAAAGAATTTAAATGATTTGGTATATAATAAAGTGACCAAATATTAATGCTTTTCTGTTTTTTATTTTTGGGCAAAAGGCATAAAAATGTAACCAGTTTGTCATTTTTTGCTTTGTTGTGTTGCTACATTTATATTTTTCTTTGGTATAAATCATAAGATACACATAATAGACAAAATTCAAAAGAATGATGTATACAATAAGAAAAAAAAAAACAAAGATAACTACACAACAAAGCAAAAAGTGTCAAGTTAGTTTCATTTTCATGTCATTTGCCTTTTATTTTTTCTATGTTTATTATTTATATACATTCTGTAATACTTAAAACGTATGATGTTATTTTTCAAATTATTATATCCGTTGACCTTTAAATCCATACACTCATAAGTTTGCAGCAATATTCACACATTTAACATTTATAAACGATTACATCTGCATAGCAACGATAATTTATAGTATTGTTAATTTGTGCGTGCAATTATTTTTTTATGTATATATGAGTGTGGAGTAAGTGTAGTGAAAAAAGTTAGTGTTTTAAACTGTAATCAAGTCTTTAAATATTTAATAGATTACATTGTATTTTATAAGTAAACAACATGTTTTCTCCTTATATGTAGTATCGATGAGCATTACATTTATGCTTTTATAGATTTTTAAAACAATTGTATTGTTTTTCTTTTCCATATGTCTGGTTATTAATCCACAATTTTATTTAATTAATGGATATTGGAATTTGGGTGATTGACTAATCAAAAGGTTATGGATACAAGTCTCGTTTCGAAGTAATTGGTAAGTTACTAGATGTTAATGGTAAGTTACTAGATTTTTAAAATAACTATAGGATAAAAAAAAATGCTTGATTTTATAGTTTACTATGGACCATGAGAACACATATTAAAAACAAATATTGGTGACAAAGCATGCATGGTTTACTTAATTTTTAGCATCATGTTGTACAGGGAAACTAAACTCTGAACGTTTTATTTTTTTATTTTTTTATTTTTTTTGGGAATAGAAATAATAGGTACATAAGAGTAAAGAAAGTTGTGTTTATATTTTATGTTCTCGAGTTGAAAGGAAATGAATGAAAATAGAAAGAAAATAAATAAAATCATATCTCATGTTAAGAGGAAAAGAAAAGAAAAAAGACCACATTGTAGTTATGTTTTTTAAATATAAAAAGACATCTATAACAAAAGATATATAGAATAATGAGGGTTATATGAGTTATTTTATAACAAATAGTTTAGATGTAAATTTATTTTATTTCAAATCTGCTCATATTTGGAGGAAAATACCTTATTTAAATTTTTAAAAAATATTTTCTCATATATATATATATATATATATATATATATATATATATATATATATATATATATTTGACAAAAACTCGAGAACACAATAATTTTTTTATTTTCTTTTATTTTTTTCTTAACAAAAAGTAAAAAACGCAACGTAAAACTAGTAAAACGTCGAAAAGGTATGTGAATCCCAGATGGATGTAGTGAAGGGGTACAATGTGAAAAGTCGTTAAATTTGCCAAAAGCGGAAAGTTTTGCATGGCCAATCAACAACTGCAAAAATAAAAAAGATTTGTTACGTGTGCAAACTGATATCGTTCCTTTTTGTTTATTTCCTTCTGAGATTTTTCTGTCTGCTTACTTTTTGATACATGATGTTTAGTAAGCGAGAAAGAAAATTAAGAACAAGTACGAGCTAAAAAGAAAAGACAAATACACGTATACTCTAATCTAGAATACTCTGAACATATAGTTTATATTAGGAGTCGAAAAACCTCTTGATTGTAGGCCTATTTTGAATTAATCCAAGGTTAATTAATTCCATATTTCTCCATCATCTTGGAATTCTCGTGCTGTTTTATCTTCAGTTGAATAATTCAAATATGTTTTTGGTTGTTTGTGTTAATGTTCAGCATAACTAATTGTAGAATATTCATAATTCAAGTCTCGATTGTTGATATAATATGGTTTCAACTTATACATGCAAAATGTTTAAATAGCTATGAGTTTTACTCCTAGCTAATAATATACTTGCTTTATGCTAGTGTTATGGAATATTTATCAAAACTCCTTTTTACAATAACATTGACCATCAAAGATCTCGAATAAAATCTATCAATCGAAGATGATCATGTGAAATGATTGAATATAAAATATAACACCAAGGCCATGAAAAGAGATTGATTGATATCGCATCTTGATTCTGGAGTTTGATTATCCACTCATTTAAGTTTAGGTTTTGATTTGATTCCATATGGTGTCATTGTGGCATGTTTCCACCTTTTTATCATTTTTTTTGGTGCTTTGTATTTTCCATGTCATATCATATGATTATAAGTGTAACAATATATTTCTACATGCTTCAACATTTGTTAATTTTGTGCCATGTACCTCAAGAGTTATGATCAAAGCATGTACAATAACAAAAATCAAATGGGGATATAAATGTAAAAGACGAAAACCATGAGAATTGATTCATATTGTTGAGATCGTACATCCACAACGACAAATTATACAGTAAATATCCGAATAATACAAAAATGAAATACGAAACAACAAACAATGATTTAAAGTTATTCAACACCTCTTGCTAATTCCACAAACAACTACATTATAAATATTCAGGATTGCAAAAATAGACATCAATACCTTGAATACACTCATCACAAACTCTCAGCGGAAAGATGCAACAACAGAGCCGCGCTTGAAATTATTGACCATTCCGAGACTCACGCGCAAGGACAACATGCAAATGCGGAGATAGGAGAGGGGCAGGGTAGGCACGTCCCCCCCTCCCCCCAGTAAAAAAATTGTTGTGTCAATTTTTTTTAAATATCTGGCCATTTTTATAATTTGGCCCCTAACGAACCGATTTGTAGTGTAGTTTCTAAAAATTGTCAAAGTTTTCCCTATCAGTTATAACTTTCTGGCTCTGCTTCTAACAACATGAATAGAAGATATGAAAAACATTAACTTGGTCACAAGCTACTTTTTTTGAAGTAGACAATAACATCATTCCTTAATTTTGATAATTAATAAATTAAATAGATTTGTATTAGTAATATGAATCAATTGTCATCAGATTTAAATCTTTTGAAGTGATCGTTATATATTCTGAAAGGAAGTGGTTTATGGTGATTTTTTTCTTTTCCTTAAAGATCGGTAAATCTTGATTATGACAAGTAATGGTCATTGAGATTGAGATTGATAGCAACACAAAAAGAGAAACTAAGTTTATGATGTGTGTTCTTAGCAACATTGCTCCGGTTCCAATTGTGATCTTGTATGTAATGTGTATTCTTAACAACATTGTTTCGGTTCCAAATTGTAACCTTGTCATCCTCTATTCGATGCTAGTAGTTTTTGTATCTATCTTATTATGTATCTATGGTTTTTCATGGAGTTTCAATATCTGAGTTTGCTACGCCACTAATATCATCACTATAAAGTAAATAGACAATTGCCATATTATAGTTAATTGGCTTGTGTTGTGTCTACGACTCTTGGTGGTTTTTATATGCTAAATATCTTTTTGGTAATTCTTTATTCGTTAGATATCCTTTTAGCCGCTCAAAGTGTTATAGATTCCTTTTAAGTCGCCGCGTGATGGTAAGAATATATGGAATCCTTAGTTCACTTAAGATATTGTTGATTTTGATGTTAGCTCTTTTTAGGGATCTCAAAACAATTATATAAAAACATAAAAAAAATTATGTATGACTTGATCGGATTTCGTTTTTGAAGTAGTTATTTTACTCTCGGATATTAGTATGATTCTCTACACATTACCTCTCACATACCTCGTTTCAGCATGATTGAGTATATTGTTGTTGTTCTAACATGTATGTAAATAATATCAAATATTACGTCAGATTGTCCGAACGTCTCGTGTTCTCAATGGTATTATTCACTAATGATTCACAGAACAAGTATCATCATGAGTGATATTATATATTTCCTTAAGAGAATAAAAACTACACATGTCTTGTAACCTTGTATTATATGAATTAAATATAATTGTTCTATCATTATTCCTTGATGGGATCAACCTTAAAAAGATGTCCGACTCTTGTAACAATTGAAGGGCACAAACTTGGGGTGTTCCAAGGGACGTTGGTTATTAACTAATTAAGAGTAAATAATAATTAAACATAGCTCCAAAGATTTCAATGAATTATGGATGTGCATGTTATTAACAAATAACTAATGCTAATATAAATTAAACTCAACCTCATCCAATTAGTAGATAAGCTTCATTTGCAATTAGATAGAACAAACATTTTAAACTACAAGAACATTTATTTAAGTTAGTTGTTTATTGTTTTATCTTTGAACCCACATGATCTCTATCTCATTTTAGATCATGATCTTTCATTTTATTTGTATTTTTAGGTGTAGTTGAGACGTCTATAATTTGGATATGGATTGATATTACAAGAAACAAGCTGGCTATATATTTTGTAATTTATCAAAATGTGGCAAGCACAAAGGGTATATAGACTCTCAATGTTAATTCGATAGAATGTTGTGAGTTTATAGATTGTTCTTATATGTATGCCGATGTTATAATCTTAGGTTTTAAAGTAGAAGTATACTAATTATGTTTTTGCAACATCTTCAAGTTTTAATCTTCCAAGATAGCTTCGTGTTAGCTCAATGTATCGATGACATTTGAGTTTAACGTCATTTAAATTGTTAAATTATTAGAGTTATGTCCTTAAACTCTATCGCTTCTCACCCGACGCCACCCTCTTTCATATGTGCTTGGTCACGGCTTATGCATACAAACAATATAATGTTACTATAATTATTATCCTTTATCTAATGGTTGAAGCATTATAAAATTGTCGAAGCAATATAAAATAGCAAGAACCCTGAAGTTAGTGAAGATCCAAGATCTCGTATATCTATTTTATATTATCTAATCATGCTATATCTTGAGTACAATCGCATATGCATATATTTTGTGCGTGGGAAGGCAAACTAATACATTGTTAATTATGCATGCAGGGACAACACTTGAATCACGCTGTTTTTTCCCCATATTTTTGGGAAGCCGAAGGGACAAATGAATGCTAGCAAGGAGCAAGAGCTTAAAATAATTGAATAAACATGATGACGATAAAGGAAACATGATACGGATTCTGCATACATGCAACCTTTCAAATATGTCAGACGTTATTCAGTAGCAAGTTCAGTCAAAATATAGATGAAATAATATTGTAAAGATAATCTATTTTTCAAATCTTCATTATTCATTCTTGTAAAGGGTGCTTTTTTATCTCTTATAATGTTCAAAACTGGTTTTCTGATATGAAAAATCTAAATATTGTTCCAACTCCTACTATAGTCTCCAAATAAATACTACTTGTTAAGATAGCTTTGATTTTGCTATAATCCAATGCCCGTTTGTGGCAACGACATAGAGACAGAAAAGCATGCATGGGCTAGTCAAATGTGTTGTGGCTAAAAGTACATGGATGGAGGTCCTATGTAACATTCAACCAAACCATATCCATAATACTAACGACGTCCTCAACGTTGTAAACCAATCAAGCCTTTATATGGCGTTTCAGAAAAGAATCGACTTAGCTCTAAACGTAAAAGCAAGAACTCCTTAGTGACATCAAGCTCTTGACTTTTACATGGATCTCAAATAGATTCAAGAAAGCTTCAATTAGTTTATTCAGTGGTTTAGCAACCCCACTAATGTTATTTTCTCCTAGGTAGTTCTCTGTGGCTCTTTGTTAGCACATTATCTGTAAGTTGCCCCTAGAAAGAAACATTTGTTTTATGTCTCGTGCTTATTATATTTGTTTACATTTCACTTTTTTCATACTCCGTTTTAACGGAGTTAAGTACTGTTATTTTTGTTATTGCGGTTGCTTTTTATACTTGTTTCATAGATTTGAATTTATAAACCGAGGATAAATTAAGAACAAAAATACTGGAAATTGAAATTACATAATCAAGATTTACGAAAACGAAAGTCGAGGGAAACTGTTCGTTTTGTTGGGTGACAGCATTGACAACATACAATTGCAAACATGTACATTACACTAAAAAAAGAAAAAGAAAAAAGCCATTGTAAGTTACGGTCAAAGTTTTGACTTTGACATTGTGTATCATATATTCATATATAGAGTTGAGATCCATGAAGAACCCATACATGTCATAGAACCTATCAACCAATCATAGCCACTCATTTATATTTTCCATTTTTTTTTCAAAACAACATATCTTGCAAACGGTAAATCTTCAAGCTACAAAAAAATACCATCGCGACGAGAATTAAATGATCTTTCTATAGATATGCATTGTTATATACTTTCGACGAATTTTTTTTTTCGACGAACTTTTTTTTTTTTTTAATTTCCGCCCAGAAAGAATCATATATGATTTGATAAAAATCATATATGGTTCGTAAAAAATCATATATGATTCGATTCTTACGAATCATATATGATTCGTAAGAATCATATATGATTTGTTAAAATCGAATCATATATGATTCTTACGAATCATATATGATTTTTCTGGGCGAAAAAAATAAAGTTCGTCGAAAAAAAAGTTCGTCGAAAGTGTATAACAATGCATGTCTATAGATAGATAATTTAATTCTCGTCGCGATGGTATTTTTTTTGTAGCTTGACGATTTACGGTTTGCGAAATATTTAAGTTTAAAAAAAAGGGTGGAAGTTTATTTTTTTATTTTGATAAAAAAAATGAGTGGCTAAGATTGCTTGATGGGTTCTATGATAAAAGTTGGATCTATAAAGAACTTTTGGCTTCATATATATTCTTTTTAAATTTTAAGCAAATCATGTACCCTGAAATGATTAATAAACTAGAAAGTGAAATGCTTGATGAAAAGCTTGTGCTATTAGATGATGATGGAAAGCTGCTATCTATGCATAACGAGGCTACTATGAAATCATCAGGATGTGAACTTAGTACAACTGTAGAAAAGTAAGGGGAAGATTCAGATAGCGATAAAGTTGAGGATATTGATGATGACATGGCTCGATATATGGCTAATCTGAATCGTGCTGGTGGATAAGCTAATGATGTAAATCTCCTTTAGTATGAAGAATGTGATGGTTATGAGTATGATGTTAATGACTTAACTAAGTAACAACTTGCTTTCTGTGACGCGTGAGATATTTGTATTCGTGGTAGAGTTAGAAAGTAGTTTCTAGTTTTGTTGGCGTTTTACTTTGTTAGGTTCATAAGATTGGCCTCTCTCTTATGATAGATTTTGTTTGAAACACAATAGATGTGTTTGTTTTGCCTTTAACCGGCTGAAATATGAGATTTACCCTCATCCTACGTACTTAATTGTTTTGTTTTTTGTAGTAATATATTTTACCAGAGAAATCCCTTAACAAAATTAAAAAAAAAAAAAAAAAAATGTACCCTAATGTACTTACAAATGTAAAGATAAAAATTAAAAATGAGTTATTTAAGATATCATAAAAACATGAAAGTTCAGAGAAAATTTTATCAACTTATTTTTAACTATAATCAAATATCATTTGCACCCTTCTCACCTCTTATTATTATTTTTTTGAATTAAAACTCATTTTCATTTTTTTTAAAAATAATATATCTAAAAGCCCGTTAATTGTTAAACGGAACAAATTACAAGATTACAACAAGCATTTAACTATCTTTCGATAGATAGGCACTTTCAAATGTTTTCGACATATTTATTTTTTTGGAGGTTTTTTTTCGGTACAGGACTTTGTATGATATATCACATGTGATGTAACACTAATCTGTAAGTTCGAACACTCGACATGCTAACTGACATAAGTATTTGTGTAAAACTATACATGTCTCATCATTTTTTGCATTTGAAAATTCAAATCTTAAGGTGCATTTAGTTAAAGAAAAGAAATTCTTAATTTTCTATTTTAAGATTTGTAAAAAAATGGAGAGGATTTAATTTTCCACAAAACATAAAAAATGCGTTCATATTATATTGTTTTTTATCAACATGTGTTTGAACTTAAAGATTATTGTTATATCAAATGTGATATATTAAGCAAATAGTATACCCAAGAAAAGAAAAAAGACTTTGGTGAAAATATATGAAAGTGCCATTTTATTAAAAGATAACAAAATGATCGTCAATTCGTCAAATTAGTGTAATTTATGCAAGTTAACGATTTACGTTTCTTTAAATATGTAATTTAAAAAACATAATAATAAAAATAAAATAAAAAAATTTAAGTGGGTTTTAATTGAAATATCAACTAATCTCCTTTTATTATTATTATTATTATTATTATTTATTATGAAACCAAATTTTATTATTATTGTCTTTTATATATATATATATATATATATATATATATATATATATATATATATATATATATATATATATATATATATATATATATATATATACACACACACGAGACTTTAACATAACAATTTTATATACTTCCAATTCAAGAGGTGTTTCATTGTCAAAAAGAGGTCGTGGTTGGGGCTTTCGTCCGCAAGTTCCACCGATGAATCAACAATATTCTCAATCGGCCTACTATCCCCAACCTCCACCACCGATAAATAACAAAGTGTATGTTGCTTCGATAAACAAAATCCTTAACAAATAGGTTGGTCGTGAATGGATGTTTGGAGGTCGACTAATTAATTTTAGTTGTCCTACATATATAATAGACTTTTTTTGCATGATCATGTAAAAACATTCTTTATTTTACATTTCATCAACTTCTTAAGATTATATTTCAAAAGATTACATGTAATAACATTGTTGGTTTCCTTTTTTAAGGATATAAGTGATTTTGAGTGATGGATAATCCGGTACTTATGTAGTTTAAGCAATCAACTACCACCTATGAGAAAGCAAAAATGTTTTTCTTAGATATTGGTGACTTGGTCGTTGTATATTTTTGTAACACCTCCAAAATTCGGGTCTAGCGGAAGCATACATGCATTGGGGTGCTACGAAATCGGTATCACAACACCAGGAACAAAGAATGGTTTTTATTTCATTTAAATGGAATAAAGTTGTTATAAAAAGCATATAGTTTACATGCTTTGAAAATAGTGCGGAAATAGGCCCATAAGATAATTAAAGCGGTCCCAAATGTTCATCAGAGTCGCCTATGACCATGCCCCTTGCCAAGCGCCTTCAA